>JANTOP010034226.1:0-25881 GCA_027564815.1 Symmerus nobilis | reverse complement strand
ATAATATTTTATTTTGAAATCGTTTAAAAAAAATTAGTAAAATAATTATGATTAATTATAGAATTAAAATAAAGAATTAAGCATAAACTTAATTTTTATTAAAATATTTCGCCTAATAGATATTTTATTCAAATTATAAATTTATTTTAGAAAATAATAAAATTATGAAATTTCATAAAAATAATATAGAGATGCTCTAAAAATTTCAATCGAATTGTTTTATTTATTAAACCAAAATTTAAGCTCTATCCACTATAAGCTCTGTAAGTTTGCTTCCAGCACTTCCATTATAACTTTTATTTATTTCATTTATTTAAAATTACTTGAAGCTGGCCGATCATATACTCGATTTTATTACCCAAAAAATTAACAATCATTTCTGTAAAATCTGAAAATATATTATACTGATTCTCTGTTAATCCAATAAATTTAATTATTATTTATCAGCCACAAGAAACAAACAAATGTCCCATACGGATGGATCATATGTCCCAAATCCACATAATTTTACTCTTTGTCGCCTTAAAATTTAACTTGGATAAATGCGAAGTAAAATTACCATAACTCAGAAATCAATTATTAGATTCTAATAATTTAAATTTTTTAAAAATAAATCAATGTTGATTTAATTTCATTTTACAATTCAATGAAATTCCATGTTACCATTTCGAAGATATCTCTCCGCCGACATGCAGATAACATATTGATGCAAAATCGTTCAAAAATTAATTTATCAATCGTTTATGAAAAAACGTTTAAACTATAAATTGCGGAATTTCCAGAAAATTTATAAAATTTCAACGATCAATTTAGGAAATAGTTTCATAGAGCTAATGATATAAAAACTTTAAGAGATTGTCTAACAAGTTGTATTTTTAAAATTAAATCAAAAATAACTCCCATCAGAATATGCCCGAATTTTCATTTCTCTACCTATCCCAACTAAATCTAACGATAATAATTAGACAATATATTGGTTGTGCCCTTGGTTCATATATTTAATCTTTTGAATGTTATTTTGATTGTTATATAACATTTCAACCTTTCATAACCCTATTAACAATTTTAATTTCCATTTGGAAATTATTCACGTCATAAATTCGATTTAATTTTTTAATTCTTTCAAAAGTGTTACGAAACATTAATGTACTGTACCTTAAGATGAAATTAACATATTATTATTATTGATTAAAATTACTAAAGTAATATACTGTATCGTACCTAAATTAAAAGGTCAAATAAAGTACGCAATGCATTTAATTAATATTTATTTTAATTCATGGCAGACTCTGAAATTCAAAAATAATTTGTTAGCGAAAAAAAAAATACTGGACCCCTACCTTCCCTACCGCAATCATTATTAACAACTAATGTCCTAAAAATTCATAAATAATTTTAAATATAAACACAAAAGATTGAATAGATTCGCTAAAAAAAATGCTTAAAACTTAGAGGCCCTTTGAAATAGGCTCATTATATTTTTCAAGGTATTTGTTGAAAATAACAATTTTTTCAATTTTTTTTTTTTGTTAGCGCAGCACGATATTTTACAAAATTTCATAATTTCATTGTTAAAAGTTTCGAAAAATTATGAAGAAATATTTAAGAAAAAACATATATTGTATTTAGAGACAATTTATTTAATAAATTAGAACAGACAAATAAATAGATTATAGATATAAACTATCAAATCAACGTCATTTGTAGGTGATGTCAATTAAAAAATAAATAGAATAATAATTACAACGCAATTATATTAACAATGCATAATTTAAAATGCATGTAAATTAATTTTCTTTTAAGGAAATAATTATAAAGTAATAAAATATTGAGAATACGATTGGATAAGGAAGATAATCCATTACGTATATAGAAAGTGGTGTAACAATATTTTGTGCTACATTACTGAATTACAATATGAAATTATATAGAAGTCTCGCGAATATAATACTTTGCATATTCTCTCGAAAAAAAAATGAAAAAATTTCTAATTCCAAATGAAAATTAATTTTAATAGTAGACAAGACATCTTTCTTTTGAAAATGCATTTTATAATAAAATATAATACAAAAGAGATTATATTACTTTTACCAGTTTAAAATTTATTCAAATAATAATAAAATGCACATTTTACGATTCTATTTTTATGCATTATCATAGATTACACAAAGTGCACTTCATTGCCTGTTAAGTATAATACAATGTACAGTTTATCGAACTTTCAAATGTACAAAAAAAAGAAGAAAAAAAAACTTACATTATCTCATTTAATTTGGAATGAATTATCATTTCGAGAAATATGATATAAAAATAAAATGCTGTAATGATATTATATTTAGTCTCATATTAAATTAAAAATATTTTATTTCATAACTATTTTTCTATTTATTTTTCTTTTTTTGGATTATTTAATATTTTTATTTTATAATAATTATTTCTTTTTAATTTCGCTTACCTGTTATGATTAATTCGAAACACACAATGTAAATTCTATAGTTTTAATATAGAAATGTAAGAGGAAAACAATTAAGAAATTAAATATAAAAAGTAGGTGTCAAAGTAGAATTGACCAACTTTCAGACTAGACTTTTGTACTGGATTGAAAGAAAATGTAATTATATTTATACATTGTTGCAAGAAATACACTGATGTACTTAGTAGGTAATAATAATAAGAAATAATATAATTTATTCGTTTCATAGAATTTGACTCCTTAGTTGTAGCTCCAATTTTATTTGAAAAAGAAATTTTATAATTATTACAGTAATTCAATAGTTCTTTACATTATTAATTTTAGTTTACTGTGAAATTATTTTGACATTTTAATTCGCAGGATTTCTTATTAATTATCAAACTTAAATTTATTAGCAATAAGAATGAATATTTAAAGTTTTGAATATAATGAGCTCTCATCTCTGAAAGCTGATGTAGAAAGTTCACATCGTCGAGTTGTAGAAAATTCTACTTTGGATACCTTGATCCAGATTACGTGAAATATCAACCAAGTACTACATCTAATTGTTAACCTGCTAACACTACACCTTTATAGGGACTTTAAGTCGAAATCCAATTAATCGATAGCCAAGTCAAGTTGCCATCGATATGAAATTTAAGTAACTTAAAATTGCGTGAGTTATGTCCACAACAAAAATATTTATTTGCTTGATTTTAGCTAAGAAAGTTGCTTTGACAGTTAGGTAAAAATAAAAAAATTAAATACTTCGAAAAAGTTGAAATTTATCCAAGAAAAGTCAAAAATTCGTAATGGCTCGCACTGAGAAATTTGAATATCGGACATCGCGACGTATGATCCGGATTTCGCGATAATTTTCTTCCGATTCAAAAAAATGGAATTATGCAGAAAGTTATTAAATTAGTTGAGGAAAAATACAAAAATAACAAAACTAAACTTTTCGTTTAACAGCGCTGCAAAAACTTAAAAGCTTCCAGGAAGCTTAATTTTCCGACCATTCTTTTTACCATTTTCTATCCAAATAACGATCATTTAACGACATTCCAAATTTATCCAAAGCTCATTGAAAGCTCAAAATTAAAATATCATTTTATATAATTTATAATCGAATTTTTATCCGATTCATTAAATTTGAAAGAAATTGGAATTTTCGCAGAAAGCTTTGTGGTGGCATATTAACTTTTGCCATCACTGCAATTTAATATACAATACAATTAAATAGGAGAAATTTAATTGTTTTATAATCGGTCAAAGACCGAATTAATATTTTCTAATAAATATAATTTTAATAATCGTTTGAACTCCTAAGGTAATGGTCAGACAACTAAAATTCGAAAATTAATGTGACGCGTTGCATTGTTATATATTATAAATTCAATTTAAACAATTTGTACATATTAGTGTTAATTTTAATTATAAGAATAATTATAATTTAAATAAAATAAGTTTATGATTTAAAAAACTAATCGTGAGTTATTACTTATTATAATAAGTACAAAGTAACGGAACACTCTGACCGTTACAGCTTATCCAAACTATTAAAAGCCCAACGAAAGCTCTAATTTTCGAAGCTAATTTATTACGTTTAAAAATCTATTTCTATGCTAATAATATCCCTTTAATGAATTTTCAACTTTATCCAAAATAAAAGCTTTAAGAAACTCCAAAGCTCATTGAAAGTTTTAAAATAAAATGTAATTTTATATAATTTGGAATCTAACTTTTATACGATTTATTAAATTTAGATAATATATGGAATTTAGAATTTTGCTAAAATCTTTCTCAATCCACTGTAAGCTTAAAGAAAGCTTTTAGTTTCGAACTTAATTTTTTATGTTTTAAAATCTATTTTCCATCCAGATATCGGTCCTTTCACCCAAGAAAAATTTAAAGATTTTCCCAAAAAAAATGCTTCAAAAATCTCAAAAGCTCATCGAAAGCATATATTTATGCACAATTTCAGGCCGATAGATAAATATAACAAGAAAGGGTAAACGAGGACAATGAATGCATTCATGATAATTTTACTTCAATTCAATTCACTTCAATTCATTAAAGCTCTTGTGGAGATTTTAATTTTCAGAGCTTTTTAACGAAAATTTCCGCTTTCATTTATATTTATATAACAGGAGATGAAATGGATTTGAAAATGACTAAAACAATATTTTAATTAAAAGCTTTAGATAAGCTGTTGGAAGATTCTTAAAGTTTTTTTCACAAAATTTTAAATTTCGATGATGTTAAATTATTGGGATAGAAAATAGATTCTTAAACGTATAAATTAAAAACCAAAATTTACACATTTCTTCGAGCTTTTTATTTTGCACGGAACTTTTTAACGAAAATTCGGGATTTCATTTAAATTTCATAAAATAAATTTTGAAGCTTTCTCAGAAAATTTTTAAATTAATTAAATTATTGGAATAGAAAATAGGACAAATAACTATAAAAACGAAATATGAAGCTAGTAAAATGAGTCAAAGTTATTAAATAAAATATTTTGAGTAGCAGTTTGCAGCAATAAAAATTGGTTACGATTTTGTTGATTGTTTAGTTGAGTTAAGTAGTAATATTTTCTGTGCATTTTAGAGAAGGATGAGTAGAGCTTGAAGTGTATAAAATAAAATAAACCGAAAATTTAATTAAAATCGTCACTAAGAAATTTTTTTCAGAAATAAAGAAATTTCAAAAAAAAACTTACAACAATTTAAAAATTTTATGTTTCGATTTTAACCACGGATTTTTTTTTTGGAAATTAATTGAATGAATATGATATATGCCCTCCTTATACTTAAATAATAAATAATTATTTCAAAGTAATTCATGTCTTGATAATAGAAGAATACAAAATATATTCCTTTTTTCCCAATTTAAGTTGCATATAATTACATAATTCGTATAATTCCTAACTTATTTGTTTCCTTTCAAAAAATATCATTTTATTGCAACACTAAAAGAACACATTTAGTAAAAAATAATTGGCAGTCGATCAACAAAAAAAATGAAGATAAAACTGGTATGGTATTCAAAAGATTTATATTTATGATTAGTTATGATAATTTAAATAATTCCAACGAAATGCGATAATATCCATATAATATTTTGTAAAAGAAAAACTATCAATACAAAATTATGAGAGATTTTATCATAAATTTGCACATGCACCTACTTAAATATTGCAAAAGAAAAGTTTCTTTATTTTATACAAAATATTATATAAAATAAAAAGATAAGCTTCCATTATATATTATTTGTAAAGGTGAAAATAAAGAAAAACGCAATTTCCATTGCATTTATTTTTGTTCGCTCAGTAAATAATAACTAAAAAGACGAGAAAGCGATCAAATCCATTGAGGAAATTGTTTTAAAAAAAACGACTGAATAAATTTCTTTGTGTGTTCACCGGACGGACGGACGGACTATCTTGGTGAAAGATTTTTTTTTTTTCGATAGATCTGACCAAATAATATTCATGTATTACAATACAAGTTTTTCTTGATACATATAATTTGTACTCGGCACCAACGTTTATTTATTATAGATATAAATTTATACCGATATGCCCCAATACCTATAAAATATGAATATTTATTGGATTATATAAATAATAATCATTTGATTAAAAATAAATCCAAATCTCTAATCATTCTCTTTTCCACCTATATTTTCCTGATTTTTAATATCCAATACCAATTTTCTACAAAGTAATAATAATCGTTACTCTGATTTGTTTAAAATTAAATATACATGAAACCGTTCATGTTTGTGGTATTTAATTTCCCATGAAGTTAAAATAGATATGGAGAAAAGTATATCGGGAATAGAGGGTTATCTGTAAATCGGTAATATCATAACCATAATATTATTATAACGATAATTTCCGTGTGGGATTAAAACATTTTTTTATGAATGTCATAATTTTCATAACCAGAAAATTCCTAATTTTAAGACTTGAATCAATTGATTGCACTCAGTTTATTCGTTGAATATATTTGTTTATCGGCTTTTAAACAGAAATTATTGCAATTTGTAACTATATAAATATTATACCATTGATGTGTATGTAATATTTGAAGAAAATTTGTAAAAGTAGTGTTTTATAATTGTATTTTATCGTATTTATCTATTGTAAGAAAATATAGAGCGAACTCTGTGAAAATTATTACCATTAGGTACTATTATTATTCTATATATTAGATGGTTTATGACAATTTGATATAATAATAATACGGTTAGGTTGTGCACTTAATAAATTATGTATTTAAAAATTATACGGTTATAAAAGACGGCTCTATTTTTCATTTTTAGCAGATATATTGTATAAATCCATGCAACTAATATTTTATATTAAT
Source organism: Symmerus nobilis (assembly GCA_027564815.1). NCBI lineage: Eukaryota > Metazoa > Arthropoda > Insecta > Diptera > Mycetophilidae > Symmerus > Symmerus nobilis. The sequence continues at coordinate 19,056 of JANTOP010034226.1, read as the reverse complement.
TTTGAGGCAAATTATTGCATATTTTTATGACAATTTTTCCATATTATTGAAAAGAAAGGCGAGAAATTATTGATATATTGTTCACGTACCGGTATACAGTTACTTCGAAGTAATTCATCTTTTAATATTACGTGTAATCCAATTAAAATTAAATTTTCGTATTCATATGAAATTATGACTAATAAAATTCTGACACTTCCGCCTAGTTTTTAGTCATTTTAATATTGATGTAGGATTTTATTTAATAGCTGAAAATGTCGAAATTTATATCTTTAGCTGGCATCTAACATGCCGGTTTTTAATATTGTAAAAGAAAATTTCCTTTTCTGATTTTTAGCAAATAATTCTTAAAATTCAAGATTGGAAAATTTTATAAAAATCAGGAAATTTCATCAAAGTCCAAACATTTCGTAAAAATGGATATCATTATATTCGGTGATTTTTGAAATTTGAAAATTTAATAAAAGAATCCGAAAGTTATAACCAAATTTGGTTTTTAATGAAAATCAATGGAAATCAAGATTATTTCATTTTCATGCAATTCAAGAAATTTCGTGAAATTAAATAAATTTTATTTATTTTTTATGAGAAAATATTTTCTCATTATTCTCGGGAAACGGCAATTTACCCGGTACAATTTTCGATTTCGGTAAAATTGTATCTTCACTCAAAATAACAGAAAATAAACAAAATTTATTCCCATTCCGGGCAGATTGGGGATAACTTCAATTCAATTTTATATCAAATTGAACAAAATCAATCCCTAAAATAGTAAACTCTGGAATCCTCAATTTCTATAAGAGTTTTTTCTGACCCTGATATTGTTGCAGTAACAAATATTGGTTTAAAAAGACACATATTAACTATAATAACAAAATAATAAAGTAATTATGCTAGGGGACTAATTGCAACTTTGCCAAAGCTAAGATAGCTAGAATAAGGTACTATTCTTTCATCACTATTTCACTTTCACTTTCACAAGAAAATTTTAATTGGCAGAAAAAGCTCTTACTTAAGAATATTATTATCTTCAGGAGAAATAAAACAATCAATTACACTCTCAAGGAATTTCACTCAAAATATTAGTTACAAAAAAAAAGGATCAACAACATTACACTGAAAAAAAATTAAAGTAGAGAAATGTGAAATAAAATAGATTTTATCATTAATGAATTTCATTCAAAAAAATTTCACTCAAGAAAATTTCACTCGAGAAAATTTTAATCAATTCTAAAATAAAAGAAGTCAAAAATCACTCAAAATAGTTTGTTCCAGCATATTTCACTCAAAATTTTTGACTAAAGAAAATTTTTTCACTCAAGAAAATTTCAGTTGGTAGAACTCTTACTTAAGAAAATATTATCTTCAAGTGAAAAAATAAAATCAATTCCACCCTCAAAGAATTTCACTCAAAAAACTTGTTACGTAAAAAGTTGAGGATTTACAGGAAATATTTCCGGATATTTTGCGATAATCGTTTTAAGAGTAGGTACTGATTGGAAATTTCTCATGAATTGATCAAAAATTCAAATGGAATTTGAGATTTTAGGAAAGAACAACCATTTTAGTTCAGATGTATTATTTCCATGTACATTTTCAGTAATTTTTTTTTTTGAAAATTACGAAATTTGTCTATTTAATCAAAATTAATCAAACTTAAAAACGGAACTTTCCAGGTGTACTCGTGAGGGTTCCTCTTTTTAGAGTAAGAATAAGAGGAATATTCGGAAAATTGAATGAAAATCGGAAATTTCTTCAAATATTTTATTATTTCGCAGTAAAATATTGAAAATTTCACATAAATAACCAAATTTCATGAAAATTGAAAAATTTTTGTGAAAATCGTAGAATTTAAATAAAAAAATTTGTAAATTTCATGAAAACCGTAAAAATTTCACGAAAATGGAGCATTTTTGAAAAAAATTGTAAAATTTCAATATTAATTGACTCAATTTTTATAAAAACTTGAAAATCAATAAAATCAAAATAAATATTAGATGTCAAAATTTAGTTAGAAAAATTAGAATTTTTTTTCTTCGGCCGGGAAAAAAATTAACAGAAAATTTTACATTGACAGTAAGTAAAAATACAAAAATTAAATATTACGAAAAGGTTGAAATTTATGGAAAAATGCAAAAATATTCAAACTAAACATTTCGTACAAAAGCTCTGCAAAAACTTAAAAGCTCCCAGAAAACTTTATTTTCCGAACGGTATTCTTACGTTTTAAAATCTCTTCTTAATCCAGATAACTATCTTTCAACGAAAATTCAAATTTTTCCAAAAGAAAAGCTTTAAAAATCTCGAAAACTCATTGAAAGCATAAAATTAATATGTCATTGAATATAATTTGGAATCGAATTTTTATCCGATTCAATAAATTTAAATGAAATATGGAATTTTCGCAGAAAGCTTATCAAAATTACTAAAAGCGTTACGAAAGCTCTAAAGTTTCGAACTTAATTTTTCCCGTTTAAAAATCTATTTTCCATCCAAATAACGGCCGTTCAACAAAATTTCACGTTTTTCCAAAATAAAGCTTTAAACATATCGAAAGTTCCTTGAAAGCTTAAAATAAAAATGTCATTTCATTTGTACTTGGAATCTAATTTTTATTCGTTTCATTAAATTTAATATTAAATATGAAATTTTCGCTAAAAGCTTTGTAAGCTCAAAGAAAGCTTTAAGTTTCGAACTTTATTCTTTCATAAAGAGATATACTTAAAATCTAAATTAACAATTTAATAGCCCGAGTTTCGGGAATCAACGTTGATGCAGCTTCCACAAACAAAACTTACAAGTTGATCGAAATTCACGACCATTAATCACAATTATTTATTCCCTTACTGTACAATCTTAACAACATTTGATAAGATTTTCCATAGTATTATTATCTATTCCTTCCTTGACATAAGTTCACTGGGGCGAGAGTAATTTTGTCCATTATTCCCATATCATTTATTATAAGAAAACTTAATAAAAATAAATGCAGCGTATTCTTATTGAACTTAATACTCTTACATACACTACGACAACATACACTCGATCTCTGAATGAATTATGGGGAGCTAATACCCGAATGGAATTTTTATTATACGGTGATAATTAAAATCAATAATTAATTAAAATCCACTATCATTGGATGTAATTAAACTAGAAATACAATGTAGACTTCATGCAAAATTAATATAATCCGTTATTAAGCGATAAAAGCCCCACTACATTAATTACAATTTACTAACCAATAAATAAAGCAAATAAATCTTATTTATTAATTCGGGACATACAGACCAGACTAGCGACAATTGATTTGGATATTACAATCCGTAAAAAAATCATAATTTAAAATATATATTGCATTATGCATCAGGTAAACTTATTATAGGCCGATAAAATTTATGATCGAAGTGAAAGCTAAGATCACTCGAAATTTTAAAATATTATGATTTAATAATATAACCAATAAACTACTAATTTTATATTTCATTTGGGCGGAAAACCACGAAATCCCTTTTTTACCTGAATTAATTGAAAAAGTGATTTGTGTTAATCGCAAAATATTAATAAATACATCATCGATTTCGAATACGAACGGTTATACTAATAGCTTATCAAAAATTCCCAGTTTCTATTTTTATATTTATTAATATTTTGCAAATTGATATAATAACTAGATGTCAATAATAAAATAATGAATCCACCTTTTTTCATTATTTATTTCATATTATTTCATATAAAACAACAACGAAATCCAAATCATATAACATATCATTATATGGAAGAATGGCTAATAACCATCGGTTATATCTCTTTAATATAAAATTGATATTTCCTAGTAGAAAGTTCATTGACCCAGTTACATGACTTGCCACACTTTATCAAAATAGCAAGCAAAAATATCATTTAATCACACCATATTAATACATAAACAAAGCAAAAATATTGTAAAAACTACGAAATATATTGTAATATTCAAGATAGTGGAGTGGGAGCCGTTCATTGTCCAGCTCATGTTAGTTTGGATGGAAAAAGGAAGTATAGGCTTAAGTCCCATATTTATAGAAAGCATCCACTCGATTTCTCTTCCCATTACCAAACCCACATCACTCATAATTATTACAAAATTAAATCGATGGGAAAAATACCTTACATAGGGTTGTTGGTCAGTCACATTATATTAGCCTCAATGAACCGTAATAAGCTTCAACAATGTGTCAATATATTAAGCTTTCAGGTGATAAGACTATCTATCATATGTTATTAAAATTCTTATATATTCTCTGATGGGTATTATGTATGTACATTCGTGCATAAATCCCATACAAAAAAGGAAAAAGGATCCATTTTTTTTTGGAAAAAGGATATTGTTAGGATGTATTGATTATTATTTATGCAAAACAAGACCCAAATGAATTTATTAAGAATTACGTTCGTATTATCATGACATAAATGTCCATTAATCGATATTTCACCATATAAAACGTGTTAAATCTTAATCAGAACTTATAAATATTGACATTATTGTTTAAAGTTTAATGTCATTTCTACAATATTTATAAGTATTTCTTTCTCTGATAAGGCTGGGTATTAAGATATTTGTTGTTCATTGATTAGATATACATTATATACCCATACCCATACATGAAATTCATAAGATGTAACTTTGTAAGAGACACCACCTGTTTGGAATATTTATATAGAATTTCTATTTTAAGCTCAAACTTTCAATTTAAATAAATTTACTTTTCAATTTATTTGGAGATTAAATATCGCTGGAAAAAAAATACTTAAATTCATAAAATCTTTACAGGTCATATTTTGAAAGTATATGGGAACAAAAAAATACCAGAACCCCAATTTCCGATTCAAGGAAACGAATTCAAGAACTCTAATTTTGAATTTCAGGTTAATCAACATTAAATGGCAAGGACTTCTAAATTGAACTTTATTTGAATTGTTCTAAATTTTTCGTTTAAAGTTATGCAATAAACGTAATATATATATAGATGGATTCGATTGTGAAAGTCGGGAAACAACCCGAGAAAATTTATAAAATTCGAAAACATTGTGCAAAGATCAAAAAAATTTGGAAAAAGTAAGAATAATTCTGACAAATTTCGGAAAGTCGGTGAAATTAGGAAAAAGCAGGTGAAGCTTAACAAACAAAGCTCGACAAAGACAAACGTTTTAAGTTGGAAATCCGTAGGGAAAATTCGTCAATAAGAGCAGTAGGGAAATATCGTAAGATAGATAGAAATAGTAGAGATAGAGCAAAGTATATATAGGAGAATAGTAATGAGTAGGTCCCCCTAAGAGGGTGGATGTAAAATGACATTCCTTCAAACTGAGTAATCAAACTATCCAATTTCAAACCATCATCTTTAGGTTCTATTTTGAGGTGGAAAATTAGGTTGTATTTTGGGCAGTGAGCGTCGGCAAAAATTTCAACTCAACGGTCGAAAATCGGTTTCTTGTCTTTCTTGTCTTGTCTATCAAAAATTAAAATTTAGGTTGAATTTTGAAGGGGAAAGATGTGCCCGATCAAAAAATTTCCCGTCCAAGACGGAAATCGGAGACTATGGACTAGTCAGGAGATATATTAGTATTCCGCTAGTGTCAGCGGTTTGGGCTATGAGTATAATAGTTTGGGCTTCAGCGATAATTTGATCTACACCGTCCAAAATGGGTTTTTTTCTTGGTTTCCCATCCAAAAAATAGCTTCCGATATGAATGGAATGTTTGGGCAAGTTGTTCCTTATCTCAAGTGGCATACGTCAATAATTAGTTCTGGGATAAACAAGAAATCAAAACTAACATCCATATTTCTAACTTGTTTTAAGTCAAATATCGGATAAAATCAAAAATCCTACAGCTTGTTGAAGAACACTTTGAACGACACTTGAATTTTCTATTAAATATTTACTCTCTAAATTAAATCAATAATAATAAGTTTATATAGCTACAAAAGTGTTCCTTATCTCTTATCATATTGAATATTGCTAACATTGTACGATATATTGATGAAGCATTCAAAGCTGAACAATTAAGTTCGAGTTCCGAGTCGCGAAAATCGGGAAATTTGAATAATAATTAAAGTTTTATGAAATTGGCAAGTTTCATTCAAAAAATATCGAATATATAATATATTTCCTAAATTCTTAAACTTTCATAAGCATTTACAAGAAATTCCCTACCTGATTTTCCTCTGAATCCCCTATTTTCGAAATCCGGAGATATGTGATGATTTTCGGATTTTTGATCTGATAGAAATGTTATCAAATTTTTAGCAATTCTTTTTTTAAATTTTTTTGCTAATTTGTTTCCTATTTCTTTTTCCTGCAATTTTGGTCTCTCCCTAACTTAGCTTATGATTTATTTGGAGTATATTGCGTATTTACTACGTGCAGAAACGAGAAAAGTTCTTATATTCTCATTAGTCATTACCTAAGTTTTGATATTGATACTAATTTATATATATTTTTTCAGATAAATAACAAATTCACTTACACGTACTCGTTCAAGAATTTTGGATCCTGGGAATATTTACAAATATTCTCATAACCGGTGAAAAGGACATAAATTCGAAATTTCCCCAATGGCAGAAGAATGTGACATAAGTTTGTTAATTATTAAGATGATGTTAGATTTTATTCTAAGGACTGGATTGGGAAGATAAAATTAAATTAAATTCTATTTATTTATACCATTAAAATTATTTATTTATTTGTATTATTAAAAATAAAAAGACTACAAAACTAAAGAAATTGTTTGTATTTCGGACAATTTCTAAATTCCTTCAAACAATTTTGTTTCTCCTGAAAAGAAAAATATTTAATACAAATTATGACAACACTTAGTACTTAATAATGATAAGACAACGTTGTTTCCGATAATAATTATCCTTTCCAGCAAATTGTCTACCAATCCTTCACATCTATTATTCGTATCAGTTTTATATAAAACCTATTTCATATATCTTGAGTCAGCGACGCAGAACTTTTATTACATTTTAAGGAGCTACCATTTTCATATTGATTTATTTTTTCGGCATTTTTAATACATTTTATTACATAATACATAATATCGACGACGATCTGGGGCAAAACGACGAAAACGCTAATATTTCAAAATCAGAGATTTTGCTTTTTAATGAATAACCATGACATGGTAGTTCACTTAAAAGCAAAATCTCGAATTTTTTAAATTTTGGCCTTTTTGTCGTTTTGCCAGATCGTCGACGATATATTTAAATTAAAAAATAGTTAGACTTAAATTTTTTTCCTGAATACTTGATGATGATGTAAACAAGAAAGTAATTTCAGGATTTGGGAAAAAAATCGTTTAAAATGACTTATGAGCTTTTAACAAATTCATGATTTGCTTTAAAAATCTTCATTTAATTTTTATATTAATAATATATGTATAATAATTAATTTTTTAATTTTTATACTCTTTTTGATCAATATTTTTAAAATGGAATTTTTGTTAATAAGAATTCACTGATTTAACTAAAAATTCTTTTATGAATACTTGATGAGGTAAAGTAAAAAGTATTTTGAGAAAAAATTTTTTTAGCGAGTTATGACCTTTTAAAAATCCATGATTTTCTTTAACAATCTTCGGAAGATCTCTTGCTGTTTTTTAAACAACTTTAAATGCATTTTAATTAGTAGTCAAGAAGTAAGTGTACAATTGGGAAATTTCAATCTTGAAATTTACCACTATAATTGTAGGCAATTAATTTCCTGCAATAGCAAGAATAAAATGAGGCCAGTGCAGACTATTGAAATACATTTTCAATTTATTTTTGATTAGCAGATATCGGGATAAACACAGATTTACGGATAAAAGTAATCGTAAAAAGCCAATAAATTCGATCTATTTTTGTTTAAAATTTTCTTAACAACAATTTCTAAAAGAAATAATTTCGAATCCATTGAGAACAAATTATTTCCAAGGAAATAACGTTTAAATTTTGTTGATTGAATTTTTTGAAAAAATTAACCGTTTCCTAGTTTTTTTTTTGCTGAAAATAATTTTCATGGAAATCTCCCGAAGAACATAAATTTTCAGAAAATTCTATTGACGAATCGGAAAATCTGATGATGGGAAATAAAACCTAAAGGTACAGTGAGGAAAATGTAGAACAAATTCATTTCAAAAATTTTTCACGTAACGTAAAAACGGCCCCATATACCAGAAAAAAATCAATTATCCCAATGTCATAATTGAAAATATTTTTAAGAATTTTTAGAAAATTTTCGATTTTACACAGTTTTTATAAAAAGTTTTTTAGAGGTTTTAATCGATAAATTCTCCTTTTCATTATTTCAATGAATATAATGGATGAATTTCAACCACAATTAAAACAAAAAACAAAACCAACTGCCCATAATCAAATTAATATTAAAATTTTAATTTAGAACATCACCCTAAACACACCAAGGTGCCATTAAGGGGGTAGTTGAACTGTCCATTTTACATACAAAATCGAGGTACCTTTTTCTCTAAAACTACTGAACCGATTTTCTTCAAATATTGCAGGATTTATCTTAGTTATAAAATAAGAAAGTTGTCTGAAGGAAAAAACAAAAATACGGATTTTACAGCAAGTTGAAATTCATAAGGGAAAAAAAATTTCAACATGCTGCAAAATCCGTAATTTTTTTTTTTTTTTATCCTTCAGACAACTTTCTTATTTTATAGCTAAGATAGAGCCTGCAAAATTTGAAAAAAATCGGTTGAGTAGTTTTAGAGAAAAAGGTAATTCGATTTTGTATGTAAAATGGACAATTCAACTACCTCCTTAATGTCCTGATCATCATATCAGGGGCATATAACACCACCAATTTAATAGATTAAATTTTATTTAAAAAAATGAGGGAGAATTTCGATTGTATTATTAAGATTAGAATGTATTTTTAATATTAAGATTTAGTCGGTCAACTGATAATACAATGTGTAGGAAAAGTATATCGCATTTTATTTAAAAATGTTTCATATCCCTTACGGTGATCGAATTTTTGGTAGAGTAGTACAGTAAGAAAATTTCAGACAAAAAACACTTTCAAAATATTAAACTCCTGATTTTAGAGGAATTCGATATTCGGAAATGTTGAAATGGATTCAACATTCAACGAACGGATCAAAGGTGGTCAACTAATACTATAAGCTTAGAAGTTCCTTTCAAAATTTATATTTTTTAAATTACGTTAAAAACCAACTTGTAAAATATTCAATAAATTCGAATCATTTTCAATTCGAGAGAATTTAAAAAAAAAAACAATTTGATATTTTAATTTAATTTTAGGGAAATTTCATGGAATTTTGCTGGTAGCCTCGAGAACAACCAGAGACATTTTCTGAGAAAATCTATTGCAGAATCGAAAAATCTGAATATGAGAATTAAATATAAGAACAAACTTATTTAAAAAAATTATTCCCTGATTTTAGGAGCGTCGATACATGGAGGGCATCAGGAAAATCTAACATTTTTAGTCAGTCGAGTTCAAATAATTTGAAGTGAATTTCTATAGAGTAAACTCTAAATTGAATTGAATTTTTATAGAAACTGCAATATGTGGGTTATATTTTCTGTCCTAAGGAAACGTATGTATATCTTGAAACGTTACAAACTTGTAAAACATTAAATATGGAGCTCTTAACACAAACATTACATACATGATTATGTAATGACATCCAATGACACAGATAAATAAAGTTGACGGATTATTAAGCCATACCTACGAATTTATATTAACAAAATAAAAACTTCATAGAAAAATCTCTAAAATGCAAAATACTATTTCAATGATAATTATGTTTTTAATGCAATACTGGATGGATTAGTCTTGAATGTTATCTCTATTTACTTATCAAAAGAAATAACTCATAATTTTCCTTATTACATAAAAAAATAGGTGTGGAAAATAATCTTTAAAATGCATAAACCTCAACATACCAAGGATGGTGATGAATACATTATTTAATATCTATAAATACAAGTATAATGAATTTTCTTCCGCATTTATTGCCAAACAATAAAAATTTCTTTTTCGGTATTTAATATTATGAATGCAATATTATTAACTATTTCAAAAAAAAATTGAATGTAGGTACATGTACCGTTATCTTATAGGTCTTAAGAAAAAATTACTTCATTATTCATTTTGAGGTAGGTATGCAGCTTTCGGTACATAATACAAATCTACCTACAAATTAAATTATTTTAAAATTTTAAATCTATCGATAGAAGATCTTGAATTAAATCTAAAATTCAGTTATATGTTTTGTAGGTCTTAAAAATAAATTGCACCATCGTTCAAATTAAAATGCAATAAAATTGTATCTGTTTATATCTAAATAAATCTACTCACACAAAATCCCTTATTAGCGGTATCCAAGATACTTCACATGGAAAGTCTTTGAATTGTATTGTACGAACAAATAAAAAAACCAGTCTTACCTGTAAAGAGAGAAAGAAAAACAAAATGTTCCAATTATACTAGTTAATCAAAAGTTTTCTTACATTACATAATTATACAGTAATAAACCTACCACACATCATTAATATGTTGCACATAGAAAATTATTGTAGGTTATATTGTGCTAAATACTAATTATTCATATAAATAATATATAATTATTTATGTTAATTTAATATTGATAATTTTATTGTAGATAAAACATAAGAAATTTCATATTATGATCTTTTAAAACAATTATTCTAGTTGGCTACCGGTTAATCGAAATAATATTTAATGTTAGAAAATAAAATCTTTAGAAAATATTATGAAATAAATATATAATATATCTACCTACACCGGATAAGCTCAGAATAGACCCAATGCATTTTATTAATCGTAATTAAAAATCGATTTAATATTCGTTGACACAAATATTTATCGATACATGAAGTCAATGTATCCAAAGTACATAGTTAAATTTATGTTAGAATATAAAATTGATTTATTAAATAAGAATGGGCAGATCAAAGAAACGTCTAATATCAAATTAACTATAATAACCTAAATTATAGAATTATTTCCCAAATTTCAAATGCAACGAAATTTCTACTATAAATAATGTAAGTACTAAATCGAGTACAGTAGTAAGGATAGAAATTCTTCATGGTATCCATCCAAGCCATAAAGAGCATAGTCCGGATGTAGTCCTCTTATGCGAAACACACTTAAACAGCAAACATAAGGTGTACTTTCCAGGATATACGCCTGGAAGATCAGACAGATCTGGGGGTAAGGGAGGTGGCACTGCGATACTGGTGCGGTAAATATTTCAGTTTGACATAATAAATAAGCCTCAGAGGTTGCATCTTAATAATGGACAATTCCTCTGCTTGCCTTCGTTTTATAATCCTAAACAAATTTCTACGAAATTGAGGATTTTATGAAAAAGCGTCAAGAAAGTTTCAAAAGCTCATCGAAAGCTTTCAATCAAAATATTATTTTAGGCAGTATGGAATCTAATTTTCAGCCCAATAATTAAATTTAAACGAAATCGGAAATTTTCGTTAAAAAGCTCGGAGGATAACTAAAAACTGGAAGAATTTTTACATTTCAGTTCAAAATTTCTACGTTTCAAAATCTATTTTCTATCCCAATAATTTAACGACATTGAATTTTAGAATTGTCTGAAACGAGCTTTAAGAAACTTCCAAAAGCTTATCTAAAGCTTTTAATTAAAATATAATATTTTAATTGTAAAATTTAATATATTATCTAAATTTATTGAATTTGATTCATTTTAATTTTAAGCTCTTGTTGAGCTTTCGAGATATTTATAGCTTTATTTTGGAAAAGTTGAAATTTGGTTAAAGGATTGTTATCTGGTTAGAAAAAAGATTTTTAGCCGTAAAAAATTAAAGTTGATACTTAGAGCTATCGTTGAGCTTTTAATAGCTTGGGTAAGCTTTCTGCGAAAATTCTATATTAAGTTTCACTTAAATTTACTGAATCAAATGAAAATTCGATTCCAAGTCAAATAAAATAACATTTTAATTTGAAACTTGCAATGAGCTTTCGAGAATTTTTAAGCTTTTTTTGGGAAAATTTGACATTTCGTTAAAGGATCGTTATCTGGGCAGAAAATGAATTTTTAATCGTAGAAAATTAAATTTGAAACTGTGAGCTTTCGTGGTGGATTTAAAAGCTTGGGTAAGCTTTCGGCGAAAATTCCAATTTTTAATTAAATTTAATGAATCGGATAAAAATTCGATTCCAAATCATATAAAATAATATTTTAGTTTTAAGCTTTCAGTGAGCTTTCGAGAATTTGGGAAAATTTGACATTTCGTTAAAGGATCGTTATCTGGACAGAAAATGAATTTTTAATCGTAGAAAATTAAATTTGAAACTGTGAGCTTTCGTGGTGGATTTAAAAGCTTGGGTAAGCTTTCGGCGAAAATTCCAATTTTTAATTAAATTTAATGAATCGGATAAAAATTCGATTCCAAATCATATAAAATAATATTTGAATTTTAAACTTTTAGTGAGTTTTCGAGATTTTTAAGCTTTTTTTTGGGAAAATTTTAAATTTCGTTTAAGGATCAGTATCTGAATAGAAAGTCGATTTTAAAACGTAAAACTAAGTTTCGGGAAATAAAGCTCTTTGGGAGCTTTAAAAGTTTTGCAGAGCTTTTGACTGAAATGTTTAGTTTTGATATTTTTGTATTTTTCCTCAACTAATTTATAAACATCCTGCATCATTACATTTTTTTGGATCCGAAGAAAATTTTCGGGAAATTCGGATCAAATGTCACGATTTTCGGTGCGAGCCCTTACAAATTTGCCATATTTTGTGTAATTTTTAATAATTGCATTAATTGGGGGTATTTCCCTCAGCAATAGAAAATACAGCAAAATATTTCCTATTCGTAAGGGAAAAAATGATGAAGAAATGCCTTCAAGCTACAGGCCAATTTCCTTACTATGTTGCATAGGAAAATTACTGGACCGTATAATCTATCAATGGTAACTTGAAGTTACAGATAGTTAGAACCTTTTACCCCCCCCCCCCCCCCCCCACCACTTCGGGTTCAGGAAATTCTATTCAACCAACCATGCTCTCTTAGCGCTAAATGACCGAGTTCTGGAAGTCTAATGCATAAGGAGTGTACAGTTACGTGTGCTCCGGAAATCGATAAAGCATTCGACACTGTGTGGTGGAATGGTTTTATTTTCAAAATGAAAGTAAAGTATAACTTCGATAAGAACTTAAGTTTGATAATTTACAATTCCCTGAGACACCGTAAATTTGTGGTTAAAGTATCGAACCAATAATCGGACACTTTCAGAATCTCAGCCGGTGTGCCCATTTCTATCTAACCTATATATTGCCGACTTATCAGTGAGCAGGGCTGCTACCAGTTCTCTAATTCAGTATGCAGATGACACACTCATTTGGTTTACCTCCAGATCAGAAAAAATCGCTGGACAAGATTAATACAGGCAAGTGCGAGGCAATCACTTTTACACCCCCCCCCCTGCACAAAGCTTCCCTAAACAGACCAAGAATGCCAAATGACCAAGTTTGCATTCATGCTGAGAAAGTTAAAAGTACAAGCTGCCTACAATAACTTGGGGTTTCGTGGAGGATGCTGAAAGCGATCCTAAATGCCAATAGCGGAGTAGATAAAAAAATCTGAATAACTTGCTATAAGCAGTTAAACCGGAAGCATCTGGCGTACAGATTCACGAATTGGTTCAACATCTCTCCAAACCAAATGGAATGGATGGAATGGAATGGAATGGAATGGATTCACTAAACTCCAGATATATCTCGAACATACGACTTTATTATAAAGAGATTCAAGTGATACTATTAGACATATTCTCCGTACGAACCTATCTATCAAATTCCCTAACAACCTGGCCTATCCTGCTAACCCAATCCTCAACAAGAGTTTAGACAAATATAATGAGTCCGATAGTGATTTATTCATGGAATGGTGCTTATCTGAAAGGAGGCACCTGCAACCAATGACTATTCTATATTTAAAAAAGAAAAATCAATTATTCTCTAACAGCGGTGATGGAAGCTAAGTTAGGTTAAGTTTAGTTTAAGGTAGTTTAAATAGATTTGTAAATATTACAGGGTAAACATTTTTTGTATTGAAATTGGAAATGGGAAATAAATACCTATTTTGAAATTCTAAAAATAAAAATGGTAGATATAAAATAAAAGTAAATAATAATCATGAAATTCCATATCTCATATAACAAGATTTCTCGTTAGTAAATTAATTATAAACAATTACGCTTACTTTGGGTAATTTGAACCAAACGTTCTATTTTTCAAATGATAATAAAGAAGTTGCAACGAAATCTTTTATTTAAGAAGATTCAACAAAATCTTTAAATGTGAAATACGAGTATACCTCCGAAGAAAGAGATTATGTATCTGTTATATTATGAGATACAGCGGATAGCGCATAAAATATAGGTGATATTTGCAATCGCACAAAAAAAAATCATTCTGCCGTATATACTAAGTATACAAAAAGAACATTTCGTATGTAAATGCATTTACTAACTTAATCAGGAACTTGTAATAAAATAAAAGAGACGGTGTATATTTTGTGACCTACATTTTGGCCGTGCGGATTTGTTTTTTATTTGATATGTTCTTTAAGTCAAGCTAATAAAACATGAGCGCACAGTATACTTCTTTCAAGTCATTTATTTATTTTTTTTTTGTGCAACAATAATAAAATATACTGTGCACTATATAGTTACTGTCGTTGTTTTGCTTTCCTCTTAATTTTCTTAACTTTTTTTATTCTCTTGGATTATTATTATTATTTTTTTTTTCTGTTGGAAAGAAAATAATATATAACTGCATCCAGATTAAAAATGCATACTTACATGTAAATGCAATTTAGAAAAGTCATCCGCTTTGTTTTTATTTAATGAATGAGTATAATAAACCAATAGGAACCGTAATTGATAAAATAATCATTAAGTTAATCATTTCATTGATGTTATAAAATTGTTTAGCATCTCTAATTTTACGATTTCGTAATATAATTTAATTTGATTTTTATTTAGTCCATGGATCTATTTAATTATTTATGACGGAGGTAAATGTAGTAATTAACATCGAATTAGAGCAATTCAATATCAACTTTTAGTGTATTGGGTGCATCAGAAATAATTAGGGAATTTCTTTAAAAATAGAAACAATTTCTGAAAAAACGATCCAATCTCAGAATTTAATTATCAAAATATTTATTCTTAATATTTAAAGGAAAATAAATTTATAAGTAAAATTATAATAATTTTAAGATCTATTTTGCGTGTAATGCTGATTATCTGTTTGTCTAGCGAGCTTAAATTCAAATCCTTGAATATGGAAAGATACCTAACGGGTGATGATGCTCGAAGTATGAACCTGAAGAGATTGCTGATATTTATTATTAGTAACAAGGAATAGTTGGATTAAATCCGAAAGGAATTTGAAGAAGGAACATAAACGAAGGATATGGATTGAGATAGTGATTTAGATTTAGAGTGATGGGCCGTAGAAAATATTAAATTGTTTAGTTTTCAATTATTATTATTATTACATATTTAATTGATCAACAGAACTGGTGGTATATAATATAAGTATATAAATAACATTAAATATATATTTTAAATTTAAACTATAAATTAATTAAACATAAATGTAATTTTCTTAATAAATAAATTAAATTATTTAATATGTTGCAAATCGATTATTAATGTATAAAGTTTGAATAAAATATACTGATAATTTAATATATTTATCACTGCCAAAAGCCCTTTTCATAGATGCCAATAAGTCTTACATTTCGTGGTTAAATTAAATTAATTTCCTTGTAAAACATCAAAGATGTTTGAAGCCTTTTCTTTTCTCAAAAGTCTATGTGTTTCGTATGTAATTCTAAATTGCAAATAAAATATTCTATGTAGAAGGATTCCTTTCCGAAATTCGGACAAAATTTGATCATTTATTACTGGTTATAATCAGTTATATCGGTAAAATTCAGGAATTTTGGCTAAAAGTGCCGATAAAGATATTAGATGGTAGCAATTCTGTAGGTCTGAGTTCTAAGAGTATAAAACACACGAGTTACAGAAGAGTTTTTGAGTATACCTTCATTCTAAGATATGTTCAAGACGGATGGCAGCCGGAAAATCTCGCCAAATTCAAATAATTTGCACGACATTTGCAAGAGAAAAACAAAGAATTTCGAGAAAATTACAAATTTAATGATATTTTTGAATACTTGAAAATTTTATTATGAAAATTCAAAAATTTGTATAAAAAATTTCCGGCTATGAGAAAATTTCATGAAAATTGGATAATTCTGGGATATCTGGGAATTTTATAACAGGAAATATTTTAATTTCTATGAGGTGCCCAATAATACGAAAAAACTTATATTTTTCCGTGTTCCGATTTTCAGGAATATGACGAATTTATTAAATATTCCGATTTACATCAAATTTCTAAAATTTCAACAGAAAGTTTTAATTCCACCAACAGAATAATTTTATTAAATTTTCGGATTTCTAGTAATTTTGTTTAATTTTGATATTTATAAGATTTGCGATTATTACTAAAAAAAAAAATTCTTTACACACCATTTTATGTATAAATATCCACACAATCGTTCCCAATTTTTATTGATAGAAATTGTTACTCAATTTGACGGTTTCCCTTGTTAAAATTTATGAAATTTAGTACTACCACTGCCAAGAATAAGATTTTATTCGAATTTGAAATTTATTTTCTATTCTAATAAATTTTAATTCAGTGAAATGTAAGATTTTCTGAAAAAGCTTTAAGAAAGTTCCAAAAGCTCATCGAAAGCTTTTAATTAAAATAATAATTTAGTCAGTATGGGATCGAATTTTTAATTAATAATTAAATTAAAATGAAATCCGAAATTTTCGTCGTTTTAAATATATTTCCTATTCCGGTGATGGCGAACCTTTTTGAGAAGTTGCTCAAAATTTGTTCATTATTTTTTTTTTTGTAGCTCGTGGGTCACTAAGTTAGTGGCGTCACTTGGAAAGGAGGAGGGAACATCGCCATATTGTGTGCAGGATTTTATGGCCCAATAACAAAATGGTACAGCCTTTATCCCAGAAATTGCCTAACATTCTTTAGAAAAATGTCAAAGATAAGCAATTAGCAGGTCGCGTAGGAGATTTTTTAAAGATTAGATAGAATTAAATAAAATGACATTTAATTTTAGGCTTTCTAAGAGCTTTCGAAATTGTTGAGGCTTATTTTTGGGATAACTTGAAATTTCGTAAAAAGACCGTTAACTGGATAGTAAATAGAATTTGAAAAGAAAAAAATGAAGTTCGAAACTTGAGCTTACAATGGATTAATAAAGTTTTGGTTTTTGTAGAGCTTTTATCAAAAAATTTGAATAACATGAAATTATTGAAATAGAAAATCGATTGAAAAACGTATTTATTTAAATCTGAAATGAAAATCTTTCTTAGAAATTTTAATTTATCCCAGAGCTTTTTAACGAAAGTTTCCGATCTCATTGAAATTTATTTATCAGAAGATAAAATAGATTTGATAATGACTAAAATAATATTTTGATTAATAGCTTTGGATAAGCTTTTGGAAGTTTCTTAAAGCTCTTTTCAGACAATTTTAAATTTCAATGAAACTAAATTATTGCAATAGAAAATAGATTTTAAAACGTATACCTTTAAACCCGAAATTTAAAGCTTCCTTAGAGCTTTTGATTTAATCACAAAGCTTTTAAATGAAAATTTCTTAATTCATTTAAATTTCATTTATGGAATTAAAATTAAATTCTATTCCGACTTAATTAAGATTTAAGATGAGCTTTTGTAACTCTATTAAAGCTTTTCTCAGAAAGTTGTAAATTTTAATACTGTTAAATTTTTAGTCTAGAAAACAGATTTAAAACATATAACTTTAAAACCAAAAACGCACCAAAAATTCGTGATTTTCATGCTGAGTCCTTTTCTATGACTATTACTGTACATATACTTTATAATAAAAATCAACGCTTGGGTCATTTAAAAAACCTGCTTGGGTCAGTGACCGACTCGCGGGTCATAGGTTCGCCATCATTGTCCTATTCCAATAATTTAACATTAATAAATTATCGAATTTTCTGAAAAAAGCTATAGGAAAGTTCAAAAAGCTAATAAAAAGCTCTGAATAAAATATTATTTTAGTCGCCATCGAATCAATGTTTTCTTATAAATTCCGAAATTTTCGTTAAAAAGTCCCGTGGAGCTATAGTCGGGAAATTTTTAGTTCAAATTGGTGTCAATACCAATAAAATAATGTCCCGAGCCCATAAAATTCTTGGAGCTATAAAGATTGTATGTAGCTTTTGTATCACAATTTAATTATTCGAATAAATATTAGATTTGAAAACCGATAAAACGATTTTCAAAACTTAAAGCTTTCGCTGAAGTTTTAAATTTATGCAGAGCTTTTGGTGCAACATTTTGCACCAAATTTTCGTTGCGACCAAATTATTTTAATGCAGAGTATGTTTCAATACGAAAAAAATTACATTCCGCAGTTAAAGTTTCCGTTGTGCTTTAAGAGCTTTTGTAAAGCTTTTATAGAAACGTTTCAGATTTGAGGTGAACCGGTCCGTAATATTTATCCCCAATTTCAGGACTCCTCGAAGTACGACGAAGTTTCAAATAGTTATTGGGTGCTAGGAACCCATTCTTCTATACATTTACTAGAAATGGTACGTTTCGGTACACCTGTGGCCAAAATTTCTGATTGTTAGAACTATTTTTCAAAAATGACCTTAAAAAAATTACGACAGTCCAATGACCTTAAAAATTTCCCAATTTTTTAAAAGTCTCCCCGACTTTGGCATATTTTGTAGATATTTTTATTTGTATTTAAAATTTTTCTAGGAATTCCCCGACTTTTTAAAAATTTTCTGATTTTTCAAAAATTTCCCGATTTTTCAAAATTTTTCTAGAATTAAATAAAAATATCAAAATTTTTTTTGATTTTTCAAAAATTCCCCCCACTTTTTAAAAGTTT
>JANTOP010034215.1:0-11337 GCA_027564815.1 Symmerus nobilis | reverse complement strand
CGCCGTCACCCGTTATCAGTATTTGCCTTTTAATACTTTGCGTTATTGAAGATGATATATCACAAGAAAATTTACCAGAATTGTAATTAAATACACTCTGCTTCGCTTCGCTTTATTAATCTTCTTGGTCGATTTAGGCTGTTATTAGTTTTTGTATAACGATACATTATTTTTCGTAACCCACTATTTCTCAACTTCCTGTATATTATTTTGTTTCCTAATGTCAATTAAAATAATTTGTTTTATAGATCGTTAAAGATATATATCGAAATTATCATAATATATTAGCGACACAATATAGGTTTATATACATATAAAAAATTAATAAATTCTGACTACCATGTGGCCTCCAGATTATTTCAGAATAGGACAGAATAGAGTCAATGATATTATTAGGTGGTTGCATTGAAAGTTGGCCACTTTTATCGATTTTTAAGCATTTATTTCAATAATAAAAATTGTAAACAAATTAATTATATTTGCCTTCGGAAGATATAACTATTCCCCACTTTTCTGGCAGAAGTTAAATGTTGCGACGGTACAAGCCCCTGTCCTTTGAAGTAATTCATTCAGCAACCCATTTTCGACTTCTGTGTAATTATCAAAGTCTATATCTCCAAGGTCATGTTTCAGCAATCGGAACAGATGGTAATCAGATGGGGCCAGGTCTGGGGAATATGCTGGGTGCGAAAGAACTTCCCATTCGAGCTCCATCAGTGTTGGCTTCACGGCTAAAGAAACATGAGATCACTTTTCGGCGATTTGATGCAATGGACGGTCGTTTTTGCATCAAATTATCATTTAAATACTTCAATTGTTGACGATAACGTTCGGCGGTGACTGTTTCGTTTGGTTTCAACAGCTCATAATAAACGACACCTTCTTGATCCCACCAGATACAGAGCATTACCTTGTGACCATGTATGTTGCGTTTCGATGTTAATGTTGATGGTTGACCGGGATCCACCCATGATTTTACGCTTGGGATTATCATAGTATAGATCCAATTTTCATATCCAGTCACAATTCGCCATAGAAAACTCTCTTCCTTGTCTTGCAAGCAATAAAATTGGGATGTTTAACCCGAATTGACTCCGTGTTGCCATATGGCAACACCTAAGTCAACGCCTGTTTTCGCGTAAACTGTGCATGGGCTAGATTAGACATTGTCTATGTAGTTAAAATCAAAAAGTTCGAAAAACAAGTTCTGAGTCAATTCGGGTTAAACGATTGACTATGGCATTGTCCGTCAATTTGTGTGGTAACCATTCGCCTTTGTTCTGGATTTTTCCCATGGCATGAAAACGTTGGGACACTGTTCATTTATCGACTCCCAATTGATCTGCAAGTAATTTCAACGTTGGCCGTTTTCTGTCTTCAATACTGAAGTCGCCGCTTCTAAAGCGCTGAAACTAAAATTTACGTGTTGCAGGCGATGGAGCTGGTGTCACCAAAGATTTTCTCAAGTATACGATGTGCTTCTTGTGCATTTTTATTCAAATCAAAGTAATGAATAAGGACTTATCGCGATTCATTTTATTTCGATTGAAAGACAATAAATGTGTAAACAACTGGCGCTTGTTGACTTAATTTTATAGAGAAATCTCAAGTCTTCACAATGACATCAATTCCAACTGTTCTTGAAAACTAACTGGAGCTATCTACACGTGGTGGATAACTTTCAGTGCAACCCTAATATTTTAATGATTACCTGTCATTGCTAAATGTACTTTAGAAGGAAACACATCCCATATTCAAACTGAAGAAATATATGAAAATATTGCATTTAACATGCATTTCAGGGTATTCTTGTTGCTCTTCAAAATATTTTAAATTTTCTGAAGAGATCAGAGGTGTACTCAATATTATTGTAATAATTTCAGTATACATCTAGGATTTATCATAAATATTTATTAAATTGGGTCTGAATGTAAAACGAATATAAATGAATTTTCTTCATGGACATTTTCATTGAATCGAAAAAATTTCCTAATCTAATTAAATGCAAAGTAGTGGTGCATTGACTTGTTGAAAATTGTAGAAGAAACACTAGAAAGAAAATAAAATAAGGAATTGGATTTGCGGAAGTAGAAAATTTAACCACATCGACAGAAAATGGTTTGATAAGCTTCTCCCTATAGCTTTCCAGATTCTTCAAGTTATATTTATGTGAATGGCTCTTGACTAGTTATATACAAATTCCTGTAGTATACCGGAAATATTTCAAATGGTTTTAATTTTCCTTCAGTTATTTCCCGTTTTCCTTTTCTTATTTATTAAAAGTTTATTATTATTTTCTTGTAATAATGGAGAAAAAAAGAAAATTATAGTCTCGAATATAATTTTATGTCCAATTAAAAGTTTCCGTTTCTAGTTTTTCTTATTGCCTTATCGCTATTGGAAAAGAAAGGAAATTCTAGATGATTTTTTTCTATTAAAACTAATCCTCGAACTAATCTATACTTCATCATAATAAAAGTTTCGGAGACAATAACGGGTAAAATTACGGATTGTTATTATGCTCTGTAGGTATTCCGGACAACAAAGAAATCTTTTCTATAAACTATCTAAACTGTAACTTTAACTGTGGTTCACAATGTCAGAAAAAAGGCGGAGCCCTTTTATTATTCGCATAGCGGATCTCAAAGCTTATCCTCAACCTCGTCCTCAACAAATAAGAAAAGTATAGTATGACGTTCTAAATTCTTTTAGAAAACTCTTTTACGTGATTTTAATGGATCCGAGTTTAAATTCTTAAATTGTTCTAAAGTAGGAAATTCCACGCTCTCCATATCTTGCTCTAAAAATACCGCATTATGTAATATTATTATATGAATATAAATTTACATGGCTTCGCATATACGTTCTTAATCTATACGTACAAACCATAAATACAAAATTTCACACTTAAAAACTACTTTGACTAGAAAACCCGTCCAAGCACATTCGATTCTAGTTAATTATTGCACAAGTGCCAAACACCTAAGCTCATAAATGCACCATTATTGCTAGCATGCGATACTTACGTATGCTTTTTTTAACCATATCGACACTTTACTTTATATAATATATATCAGAAAAACTTAGGGAAAACTTTCAAACAACTTTTCCATTCTACACAGGCGATAAAATATTTAACACAAGTGCTTGGTTTTGGGATATTTTCGTAAAGGGTAACGTGTCAGATTGATGATCAGAGGATAATCATAAATCTGGAAGTCTTGTCCCCAAATAAAAAACGGAAATAAACCGAACTGGCACCGGAATCGGATTCGATTTTAAGATGTAATGTTTACAGATATTTAGTATGAGTAGGCAGTAATTAAGTTATTTAAAAACCATTTAGACGGTAGGTGGTGCATTTAACGTAATTGGGTAAATTACCTTACACAGTACGATAGTGAATCAGTTAAAGTCAAAGAAATAAAAGTGCTATAATATGATATATGACCCAGAAAAGTCATTCGAATGAAAATTTTACTCATGATAAGCACCTTCCGTGATTATGTTATTTACTTATATACGAAATGCAATGCTGTTTCTTTCCGTATTTTACTATTTTTAAAAGCCATCTTAAATTTATAATCGCTTTACTTAATATGAAGCCACGTATATTATAGCCATGTACTAAAAACATTAAAAACTCAAAAACTTTATGACATTTTCCATCACTTAAGAGAAAGGTTCGGCGATAAGTGGGTTGAGAAAAGAGTAGGAAAATCGGGCGGTTATATACCATTTTCATAATTTTCATGAAATCGACTCAAGTTTATAATTATATGTCCAACCATCTGACTCTTGCTCCAAATATCACTATATCGCCACCCAAAAATAACGGAAAATGAAAAGAAATCTTTTAAATTTGAAATCCCTATTTTCTGATGTTAAATTATTTTATTTAAAACATATTTCTTTTGAATAGAAATATTGCTAAAATTAATTAAAATTATAACTATGGAACTATAAAATTAAAGCATTACTGCTGGTTCGAATTTCATAAGGTAAATTTCCTATTTGACGACCCCCTCTCTTATTTATTTTCTTAACAAACCAATTAAAAATATTATTATAAAGTCCATTTTTATATAAATCAAAGACAAAACGGACGGTAACTGGTACAGGGGCGGTAAATATGATAATAAATTCATTAACAATTTTCTGAATGCAGACACTTTTCTTTGCATATTAAATTAAATTATAAAATATTTAAATTTAAATGTTATTTTCTGTATCCAATTCAAATAATTGTAAACAAAATGTTTGACGAGTTGGAAGTAAAAAAATATATTACATAAAAACATAAAATGATATGGAAAAAGGTAGAGAAGGCAATGGACTGTAAAAGCTGACAACGTCTTAACCAAACGTCGGTTGTGACCAAAAACAGTCTTATTACAAGTGATACTAATAGCGCTCGATATGAGTCAGACATGGTGGTTTATGTAACTGACAGTCATTCCTCCATAAAACACATTGGATGAAAATAGCGTAATAACAAATCGGAATATATCAATAATTTTTAAAAGAGATAGAGGGTTATGGAAATCGTTATATCCAGCCGATTAGGTAGTAATGACTGTTATATTTTATTACTCTTGTCCCATAATAATATAATTTGAAATTTATATATCAATATTACCATATTTATTTAATTCGCAAACAATAATATTCGTTAAAGAAAAATAAAAATCTAGAAAAGATTTACTGATTTATAAATAAGTTTAACCAGCATTTTTCTTCTTCTACCATATTTTTTCTGCCCAATCTTATTTATGTTTATTTATTTTTCTTTTCATTTTTTTTTCTTTGTGTTTTTGTCGCAGTCTTAAACAATTTTTTCTTGTTGGGTAATAAATTTAACAATATAAAATAATAAGGACTTTTTCCGTTCCGTTTCCCGGGGTCTGCTTCTTATATGTTTGGAAGACTACTATATAAGAACAACCGAAAAAAGAATGAAATCAACTACCGCAAAATTGGGTGTGAGGATTGCTTGATTTATTATGTAGGGTAACCAATTGTAGAATAAATCGGATCTGAAGATAGTTTAGCAACGGATAATACCTGTTAATAGAACCAGTATATTTTAATTCAATTAGAAAGAGTTGTTTAGAAATATATTTATCAATTTCTGAAACATATCCAATATCAACAAATATTTCTTGAGAAAGGAAGAAAGGGTCATAGTCCAGTAAAAATAATGAAAAAAGGCGTATCTATGAAATAAGTGGCGAAAAGCTGAATTTTTGTAGAAACGTTGTTGTTGTGATTCTAAATAAGATCTGAAAGTTCCCCATCGATTCGACTTCCGCTAACCATGCCACGCGCGGTCAAAGTTCGCGAAATCGTTTTTCATGAATATCTTGTTAGCCGTTACTTTTACGGGAAAGGTACAAAAGATGTTTTTGTAGCTCTAAAAATTACCTATAAATTTATTTTTATCTTTTTTCCGTCCAATCAACTCTTTCGACAATAATTCAATTCGTAGATTTGCCAGGTAAATTTGACATTTTCTATGAAAAAAGTGGGGGAAAGCTGAATTCTTGCAGTACCGTTCTTTTTGTGGTTCTAAATAAGATCTGCAAGTTCCCCATTGATCCGAGCTCCGCTAACAATTCAAAGCGGGGTCAAAAGTCACGAAAAACGTTTCCACTCGCATTTTTCGTGAATATCTTGTTACTCTGTCTCTTGTACTTTTTTCGTAAAAGTAATGGTTAACAAGATATTCACGAAAAATGCGAGCGGAAACGTTTATCGAGACCTTTGAACCCGCATAGAGTTGTTAGCGGAGCTAGGATCGATGGGGAACTTTCAGATCATATTTAGAACCAAAAAAGAACGTTACTACAAAAATTCAGCTTTCCCCCACTTTTTTCATGGAAAAGGTCCTATTTACCTGGCAAATTTACGAATTGAATTATATTGTCGAAAGAGTTGATTGGACGGAAAAAAGATAAAAATAAGTTTTATAGGTAATTTTGTACCTTTCCCGTAAAAATAACGGTTAACAAGATATTCATGAAAAACGATTTTCGCGAACTTTGACCGCGCGTGGCATGGTTAGCGGAAGTCGGATCGATGGGGAACTTTCAGATCTTATTTAGAACCACAACAACAACGTGTTTACAAAAATTCTGCTTTCTGCCACTTATTTCATAGGAAACCCTTATTTTTACTGGACTATCAGTAAACCCAAGAAAATTGAATATAATCAAAAAATTATTTTTAATAATTTTATTATCTGGTTATGCCACAAATTTTATCACAGGCGTTTTACTATAATACCGCTTTCTGCTTGTCTGTCCAACCTCAATCTTCTTTCAAAGTCATCGTACGCCGCACGCTCGAGTTCCATCGAGTTCCATCCTCCCATATTTTCAAGATGGAGTTTTTGAATTGGTCCAAATTATTAAATTAGTAGTTTTTAAGCATGGACATCATATACGACCACACAAAATAATCCAATGGATTCAGATCTTCGGTCCTGTTGAAAGCAATAGTAGTCTTCACCAAAAATCCTTTGAGCATTTCGGAGTACATTTTGCTTCAACACGGTTTTCAAGCAATATTGGACATTGATTTTTACCGTTTTTTCAATAAAAATCAAAGGAAATTTGCTTCTACGGGTTATTGCAGCCGAAACCATTACAGAAGAGGCGCTTTGGAATCGGAACATATATTATTTTTTTGGTATCCTGCAAAATTGCTGCCCACAAGCGGTCGTTCTGAACATTAAAATTCGGCTCCAACACAAACAATTTCTCATCTGAAAATATGAAGCCATCACCAGGGTGCCATTGTAACAAGTTTAAGGTGTTATTTCAAAATGTGACGAACTGATTCTCGGTTTATATTCAACTGTTGAGCCAAATTTCTACCAGAACGCTCACAATTCCGACGAACTCGTTCTTTGACAACGTTTATTACTTCTGGGGTTAGAGCAGATGTGTTCCGGCCAGATCTTTTCGGTCATTCGTTGATTTAATATTTCTGTATCGTTTAATGATGCGATATGATAAAATCTCTTTTGATTCCCAGATGCTTCAGCTCACTAAAAATGGCACCCGGTTCATCCCCCAAAAAATGTTTAACAATGGGTTCAGGATACTTTTTCATGTTTTTTGCACTATAACTGAAAGGCTGGATGAGATTATGTTTACATGATATGAAAATGTAGCTTAAGTGGTATTTCATGCAATGACATTTCTGTGATCAGAAGAGAAATGATGATAGAGAATTATTTGTATAAGAATATATGTGTCACGGTATATACAATAGATATCAAGAAATTTCTTTTAATTTCGTAATCAAACTCGATCTCGATCTTTATTAAATACGTGATATTTGCAATAATGAGCTTCACGGAGATCGTTTTATTTCTTTATAGCCAACAATATAGCGAACTATATAGGTGTCCGAAAATAGATGCTGATACATCTCAGTACGACATCACTCAAGCATTCAGATTTCTCGTATACACAAAATCTAATTCCTGGTGATCATTTTTTATTGGTTTTATTATCTTTATTTTTCACTTTGGGAGATAATTCACCTTATTAGTGGTGATTTTCGGTGATCAATTCTTTTGGATATGATTAATAAGAAACCAGAAATTTATATAGTCAACCACTTAATATTTTGATGTCCAAAATGTCATTTCTGGCGAATAATGAATTACTAGTAATAAAAATGATTGGAAATTGGCATTCCCAAAAGATCGAAAACTATTGCTCTTCATTTAAAAATTTAATTTCCTAAAAAACTTACAAATAATCTTGTGAGAAATCCGAAATAGTGTGAATAGAGGATATAATACATTTTCTAACATGAGGCATTTAAAAGTCGAATAATAATTTTGTTGAAATATACCTAGTTTTCCAATTAATCTTACATAATTACTAAATCATTATTGCACAATAGTCTAACAGCACCATGCTCCAAAACATTATAATTTCTAGGGACTTTGTTACCAGCGTTATGTCAATGTTTAAGAGTTCCATATATGTATTTTATACATTTATTATGTATTCCACATATGTTCATATGTATTTTTATACATATTGTTTGAGAGCTAGAACCGCAAACTTACTCAAATGTTTAACAACTACCTATATTTACTCAATCTTGTAAAAAATGAGATCGAAAAATCTTCTCGCAAGTCTGTTGAAATCTGTTCCGTATTATTCAAATTTGTACCCCTTTGATCCAGAGAAATGGGGAAAAATGTGGAAATTTAACCAAAAAAATTTTAACATTCTCAGTATACATTTTGGAGACAAACAATACCACATTGTGGACCGACTTGATCGGACTTTCTACTTCGCACAGGAGGCTAAACATTGCTCAAACATGGTTTTTTATTTTCACTGGGTTACAAATATCTCATGTGGGTTAGCGTTAACATTTTTTGCAATATTTTAAGTCGCTTAGATAATGTAGACATGCACGAAAATTTAATTGGAGCGGATTTCCTGAAAGACCTTTCGGAGGAACATCTTTAATTTGGGTATTACATTTTTTCTAATTATTTTTTATAAAGCTTAATTCTAAGTGACATTTAAATTAATTTTAATATAAAAATTTCCCACAGAAACTAATGTTTTTAATCTTAATTTGGATGATTGTAGGTACATAATCGTATTATTCCTTCTCTTTTTTTAAATTTAAATGCACGAAATCCTATAACAAATCCAATACTGTTTAAATTTCATCAAATTCTGTTTGAATTGGAACAAATTGAATTTGGCTATCCTTTTCTGGAGCCGTATATTGTATACGCTGATTAACTTATTATTATATTATATTCCACGACGCTCGTAGCTTCCAATAGTATAAAATTTCACTAAGTTTTCAAGTAAATGTAAGTGAAATATTTTGGGATCCATTATGAATTATAAAAATTTACTCGTAATTTACCCTCGGCCTGTCGTAATTTAATTAACGGTCTGGCATTGCAAAATGGAAATGTCATCATTCTCATCAACGAAGTCTGAAGTAGCTCGTACTTAGCCTTGGCCTGACCTTGACATGACCTTGCCTGAAATTTAGTTTAATACTGCTAAAATCACAAGCATAAAAAGTGATCAATATCGAAAATTTCGATTGAATATACTCTCTTGATTCAACATGGCATTGGAGTCTTAGGATATAATTATTTGACAACCCTTGTTGTAAATGCATAATTCCTTTCTTTACACAATACAAATTGAGGATTTAATTTTTCATTTACTTTCATGCTTTCATCTTATTTTCCCTCGCTTTTTTTGCAAACGATTTAATGAGCTCAAGTTCTCGTTTTTCTGCCTTCTGACAGATTTTAACAACAATACAAAAAGAAAATAACCAACAGATTTTAAAGTCGGATAGAAAAAGAAATATTGTAGAGCTTAGAGTGGGCGTGGGTGATGAAGATTATTTCTTAAACCTTATTTAATTTCAATTAAAAATTCCACGTAAATGCATTTTAAATATCCATCCAAACATGAAGTGGTAGATTTTTTTTCATAAATTGATTGCACAATTTTATATAGATGTTTCTCGGTTTTTCGTTTATAATGAAATATGCGCCTTAACAAAATATAGTCGTTCAAAATTTATTTTGTAAATCTAATTAAATTAGATCATCTCGCTTTTAATTCAAGATAGAAATACTATAGCATTAATCATGCGAGAAGAAACATTGATTTCAATTAGTTTTTTTTAAACTTTCTGATTGTTGAATCATCGGACAATAGAAATGAAAATATGTAACTAGAAAAAAAATAGGAAAATGCTTTCCCGAAAACCAAGGAAAAAACCAAATAATAATTAAGACATTATTCATATCGTAGAATCCGGTATATTATTCTAGCGGAATATAAGAAGATGGGATATATTTAATGCCTGCAATAAAAGTGGAAGAAAAAAATCTCTTAAATCCTACCATCGCCATCGAGATGATAATTCTAGTGATGGCTTTGTAGAGAAATATGTTAAGTATTACAGTTAAGATGGAAATAAAATTTTTCGTCTCAATGTGATGTGCGACCGGGTATGGGCGACGGAGGGCATCATGGATAATTTATTTTCATGTTCTGGTTTATTACAAAGTAATTAAGTGGATGCCGGAGATCCAACAAAAATATCAACGGCTTAAGTGAACCAGGGGAAGGATTAATTATTCAAAATGAAAATCACAACAGAAATGTTGTAATTATATAAGTTGGGTCGACTATATAGAGAATTCAACTAATTTCGTTTAACTATATAGAGATTTATCATTAATATTCTATGTGGAAAACTATGAGGAAAATTGTAGTAAAATTATTTATATAATTTTCCGTCTCAAGTGAAGTTTTTATAACTGCCCGTTTTAAAATGAATATTTTATTAGATACAAGATCTTAACTACCAAACCCATCATTAACAATTTTCAATTAAATTGTATATATAATTGCTAAATTATATCTGTAGTATAAAAAAGGCATATCCGATTAGGCCGGTGTTCTATATTTTTGCAATGAAAGTTTATATAATGCGAAAGGTGTTTATGATTACTAACCACAGATTTGGGGCGTTTCTTTTAAAAATTATAATTTGTTCAACTTAAAAAAATTGAAAACAAAAATGTGTAATTGAAATAAACACCTCTATTTACACAGTCTCTCCGTTATTCAACTTTTGAAAGTTTTTGCTTCATAAGTTTAATGTGAGAAAGTGTTTCTTTTCGAATATCAAACGATACTCTTAAAGATGTGATATCAGAGTAAAAGTATGAACACCAAAAATTTGGCCAATAGAGACCGTGAAATTTCTGTTCTGAAAGTTATTTGCTCATATCTCTATCAATTTCAAGAACATTGCAACAATTGAAAAGCGTTATGAAGGCTTATGGGACGAAGGTATGATGGCTGCCTATTGTTGTATTCAAATTCGCGAAGACTTCACGAAAAACATAAACGAAAAAGGTCAAACGAAAAGATTTATTTTCGAAAACAATCATGAATATATGGAAATATAGAAATTATCATTAGAAATTCATTCTTTTTTGAATAATTTCTACATTTTTTGTCCGATTTGGGGAAATTTATAGTTAGAATTTTCGAAAAAATCATCTTACCCGAAAACACCCCCCTATTTTCGAGGACTCCACTTTGACATAAAAAATTATAAACAAATTAATGTAAAATTAAGTCAAACAAATTTTTTTGTACACTTCAAGACACCAATAACAACATCTAAAAATTTCAAAACGATCGCATAAAACGACCCTGTAAGAGAAAGACTTTTTTTGGGTCACCCTGTAACAGAAAAAAATGTTGTCTTCAGTATTTGGCGTCTGCACACTGCACCTGCATT
>JANTOP010034204.1:0-11338 GCA_027564815.1 Symmerus nobilis | reverse complement strand
AATTTTAGGAAATGCAAAAACCCGGATTTTCGTTCTGGGAAGATAAGGTCCCATTTCCTATGGAACATCACATATAGGGGAATGGTTTTTTTATAATAAATCTCCGTTCAAAGAATTGTATTTTCTTTCCATCTATAAGGATGTTTAGAAATAATAACTAGGCGACATATTTTTATATTGTTATGATTATATAAGAATTCGTTTATCCATAAGGTATAATTTTATGTTAACAGCAAGTGAAGGCTAATCAGTAAATGGAAAATTGTGATTTTAACATATACACCACCCAATAATCGGTGTTCAAAAACACCACCTAATAATCGATAGTATTTTTTAAGGATCTCTGATCTTCTTTATTTGATAATCTGATTTCCATTTTTCATGCATCGAGTCGGATCTTGCCGACATGAACTATAATCTGATAAATAATGTTTAGTCATTGTCACTCTGGTCTAAAGCTGGAGACCGATTTGAGATCATAGTTATCTTCTATGCTTCATAATTTCAAAAACTGAATAAATTGAAAAACTTCTGTGGATCATAACCAAAATCAGGTTACAGGTTCAATAGTCCCGCGATCATAGTCAATATAGTCAATAGGTCCGCGATACATTCCGATACACCCCGTACACCCGTCTTTAAGTTTTCATTCAAAAACCTAATTTTTCGGATGTATACTCGTCTTAAACGCTCCGTTACGACCTCTAAAATGAAACTTTTCAAACTTTTTTTAACATTACTTCTTTTTACTCGTAAAAGACACCCGAAATCGTTGTCTACGTTTTTAAATTCAAGCAAAATGTTTCCTCTATATCTATACAAACTTGAATTGCACTAATGTTCAGCCTAGTAGAATAAGTAATGCCTACACTAAGATTAAGGTAAAAGGTGATCTCTCAGATTTGATCACAATGTGTATTTAGTAAATTTAGTAGGGTTAACACTTTGTAATTTTCAAAAAATTGATGTTTTTTAAATAAATGCACTCTTTGAACCCTAGAATCAGGTTTTTACGGTTAAAATGTATAATTCACACAAATAAGTGACCGGTAGGCATTTTGGAGTGAGCGCGTCATTAATATTTCACATAGAAAACGAATCATTTAAAACTTTAAACGTTTTTTCTCGAGACTATATTTTTTAACTGCGGTGACAGCCTACAAATCGTATTTTTTATCCGATTTACATACCGTTTCTTTTTTATGAGCATCAAATGGCCGGATTTTCGATTTTTTGATTTCCTAATTTTTGCGGACGATCAGATCAAATCAACACAATTTTGAGTCAAAATTTACCCCACCATCTCAGATTTTCATGAGTTTACAGAGGTGGAAATTGAGCTAAATACAGGGTGTTAATAAAAAAGCAAAATTTAATTTTTAATTTTTTTAACAAAGAATTCATTTTCGTCCCACGTTTATATTCCGGCAAGTGATTTACAACAATACTAACTATTCATGGAATTAATTTGAAAATTTTAAAATATGTACTTTCGGAAGAAATGAATATACAAGTTTTGTTTACATTTTGACAAAATTTTTTTTCAATTAACCTATACAATATTTTAAGCCACAAGAAATAGCATAAAAAATGCTGTAAAATGACACCCAGCTCTCTAGCTCAATTAGGAGACCACCTAGAGCAATTCAAGAAATGTAACTTTGCAATTTTTGTCAAAAATTTACAAATTTACATAGCTGAAATTAAAAAACGAGATTACATATCTCGATGAAATTTGGTATTTTTGCAAGCCTATATAAATAGTATATCTCTGTAAAATTTCATGAAAACCTGAGATGGTGACGTTTATGAGCATGAGCATGCTACGATTCGACCTGGAATGACACGGATAAAAACAGCTCGAACAATTTTCAAATGTTGAGGTCACTATAAAAAGTATTGTAAATTGGTTCAAAACCAATTGATTAGAAATTCGGTTAGTTAATCCCTAAGTCAGGGGTCAATTTATAATAAAATTAACTAGAAGTTGATTTCAGGTGGAAATCAGTAGGCCATGTATCCCAGCAAACCCTTTCCGTAAATGAAATGAATTTTCAATAAAATGCTTTAAAACAGTAAATTACAGTTCAGGAGTACCTTCATATGATACAAAAACAAATAGTAAAGTTTGTGGATTCCTTCCCCCCTAAAGAAAATTCAAAAACGCCTATTTTTTGGCCTTCCAAAGTGTACCCCCCTCCTTCTATGGTATTCCTTTTATATTAGGGTCTGTCCATATTACCACTTGTGACCATTTGCAAAAACTTTCAACTTTAAGTGGTCTCAACTTGTTAACTAATTGATCTAGAATCTTAATTTTTTTATATGTTAGAGATATGGGTTCTATGCTAATATATTGTTACTTTCCATCATATTCCATTGAGAGCTAATAGCCCAAAAGAATATTGACAGAGCGTAAGGACTTGTGACGAGGAAGGAGCTCACATAAAACATGCGTTTTTTTAAAACCGTTTATTAGCAAATTCCTACAAGTTATAATGCCATGGAATATTTTGTTCTCTAATTTAAACATAATTAAGTAATTAATAAATATTCTCACAAGATATAATACTGTTAATAATTCGTAATAGCCATTTAAAGAAGGAACAGCACGTTACCACTTGTGACAACAGATATAAGTGATTTTTAAATATATTGTACAAGACAGTAAGAGCCTAGATTTCAATGTAAAGGTCACATAATGGATTGTACTCTTCAGCAGCTGGCAATGTATGTATTGAACGGCCAGTGTACAATAAGACTTCAGGCTTTTCATGGTGGAAAGAATTAACTTGAATTCAATCCAATCAAAATCATTCTTGGTAGGCTAAATCTGTCGGGACTAGCTGACATCCTTGACCCTGCACAATTGATCCCTGATCCTGCTGACTTTATTAATGAACTTGATCCTGCAAAATTGCCCATCTAGTAATACGATGACGCCAGGCAGCCTTTGAACGTCATAGGCCAGGTTATTAATTTTTAAAATTTTGTTCGGCATGAGCGGTTGAAAAATTAGCACGGCACGTAACTATGCTCAATAGCCTTTTATTCACTTAAAGAGATAACCGACGAAATATTGAAAAAAAATTAATTTCTCAGAATATACAATATGTATGAACTTCTGGGTGGGTCGAATTTTATTATTTTTTTTACAAGCTAAGATATTGAAAAAAGAAAATGAAAACATTATCGGAAAAAAATTATTTTCTTATCTGTGCAGAAATGAGTCTAGAATAATAAAATGGAATACAAAAAAATTAATTTTACGGTTACCTCGGTCGGTTACCTCCTTTACTTATTATAAATATAACCAATTTATGACTAAAAAAATATTAAATGATTAAAACAATAGTTTAAAATTAATTTAAAACAGCTGTTTATAAATGGTTACTTTACTGTTACCACATGGGAACGTTACCACTTGTGACACTTTTAAATTAGGTTTAAGATCCTTTGAATAGATCTTCGAGATCAATGAGTTGGTGCTATCTAACAGTGGTTATATGAACTAAGAAAATACAAAATATAAGGTCGCTAAGCTTAATTCATCAAGACTTATGTTAATTTATATATCTTTTTGTTACCACTTGTGACAAGAAAATATGTGTATACTGTTTAATATAAAGTACATAATTAAGTTACATAACATGAAATTAACTAAAAAAAAGTATGTATAAATGTATTTATATATAGTTAATGTAAGAACCATAACTTTTTCATGAATACTACTACCTTGAAATTGATGATACTAAAAAGTATATTTATAAGTTGCTGTTATACTACACACTATTACAAACTATATAATCATAAAATATATACTTTTACGATTAATTTGATATGCTATATGTAACATATAAATTGGGCTAAGTGTTTTTTTTTTGCTCTCAGGTATACTTGTTCGTGGACAGACCCATGAGTTAACATTTGATTGCAATAAAACAATTTTTGCATTCAAATATAAAGATATAACATATTATATCATTATTATATTGTTCAAGTATATAGGAGTAATTTTTTGTTTTGTTTATTCCCAGGCTGCTGTAAATGCATTTATGCATCAGACGCAGTCAACCTCTACTACCTCATTATCATCCGATAACTGTTCATTGGATATAAAACCATCGATACAAAATGGTAGCAGTCAATCTACGCCGAAACAACGTGAAGGTACTACATCCAGTAATAATAATAATCCCAGTAGCAATAATAACAATAATAGTAGCAATCATAAGTACAATAATAACAATTCGGCATCATCATTAAATGGAATGCTCTTTGATAATACTACGTGTGGTTCTACAAATAATTATTCAAATTATGAAAATGTTGGTGTTTATGGATATCATGGCAGTGCCGGTGGTAGCTCAGGAGCATTCCAGTCAAGTGCTCGTTCTAATATCAGTCCTCACCATACCCATCATAGTAAACCGCAGCGAACAAAACCAAGAACTAGCGCTGGTAAGACATGACACGGTGTGGGATTTTTTAAACTTATTTTCCGGGTTTTTATTTTCTTCCTAAAACTCTTTCATTATACTCGTACTTAAATTTGTTTATTCTTATGATTTACAAAATACCCACATTTTAATTTATTTATTTTACAATATTATGTTGGCTTTGAATATTTCTCTATTATAACGGCCCCACGTAAATAACCAATATAATATGTATGTATAATAGTAATCACACAAAGTTGTCTATCAAAATATTCTATAGCTAAATGTGCTTCTTCAAAACATATCATTATTATTATTATTATCATCGTTATAATTGTGTAAAAAAATTATCTACTGTTGTAAAAAATCCAGAAGACCCAGACAAAATTATATCAAAATTTAACTACATTTTGTTGTTTGTAGCCATCAACAAAGCGTAGAATATACGTACAGTAGGTGCACTCATATGTTTTTTTCATGCATATCATTGCTTGCACAATCAGAATTATAATAAATAAGTAGGAATAAACTATATACTCGTATGTTCGTGTTATATTTTTTTTTTAAATAGGGAGGTTAATGTAAAAAAATTATTCTCCACACTTAAACTCATCAACTGACAACGGTTGCTTTTAGGTGTATGTAGTATACATATTTAATCACTTCGTACCTTATTGGTAAATAATGTAATTATCAAAGGGGTGGTCTCACTAATTTAAAACCAGCAGTATTGATTATTATATCCACGTAAAAGAAAAAATATCCCCAATTGATATTTTATTTGTCAGCAGAATAAAATTACCCAAATCAACGTGAATAAAGTATCAACTATTATAAAAGCCTTAGTTTTACTATCTAAGATATATGGATATATGGGTTTCTTTCATATAATTGGGTGATATGAATACAAATCTTATAAAATTATGACTAATGCTAATACTTGACAAAACTTATATACAAATTTAATCAAGCTAGCTGGTAAGCACAAATAGTCAGTATTAGTTCCATCATCTGGTATTGTGATTTTTCATTGTAAAACTATAAGAAAAGCTCACGTTAATAATATCGAAATCTGGTGGAACGCTTAAATGGCAAGCACATTCAATAAACACATTTTTTCAATATTCAATTTAACTCACGAAAATTAAAAAAATTAAGAAAAATTTAAACATTGTTAAATTTAAAATTCATTAGCGTATTTAGTTTAATTTTTGAGTGTTCCATTTTTTCTAGTGTATTTTTTTTAACCACCCCTATTTTTTCGTAAAATGTTCTGGCTTTTCACTTTCTAAAACACCTTGGATTATTGAAATCGGATCGGTAGTTTCTTTTTCCTATGCATTTTATAACCTTGCTGGAATTTTTTATTCTTCTCCATGTGCCTTATTCGGTTACCGAACGTTGGCGATCATATTGGCTATTACAACATTGTTGACTGCTGCTCGAATAAGCTGTGCACTCGATTGTCCGAACCATACATGTAGATTTTTTAAACATGAAGTTCTTCTTCTACCTGGAAGACGTCTTCCATGTATCTTACCCTGTATTATGAGTTAAAGAATTTGATATTTATTCGAATTCCTCATGATATTTATGTCCAAAATAATTTAATTTACATATCCTCACACTCTTTGCAGTTTCAAGTCCTTTTCTCATCTGACGTAGGACACATTCATTGGTTACACGATTCGACCAACTAATACGTAACATTCCACAATAAATCCCCATTTCAAACGCCTTAAACTTTTTCATTGTTGCTTCAGAACCTGTCCATGACTCGGCACCAGATAGAAGTATAGATAATACAAAACATTCCACCAATCGTACTCATAATTCCAGTGTTGAATCACGACTGCGTAACATTTTTTTTAGTTTTACAAAGGCAACTCGGGTTCGCTCTATGCGATATTTAACTTCACATGAATGGTCCCAAGTCTCATTTATGATGCTTCCTAGATAAACCATCTTCTCAATCTTCTGCAGCCTCGTACTTCCTACAAAAACACCATTGCCTATTATCGATTGTTTACTGATTACCATGCATTTCGTTTTATTTAAATTCCAGTTTGCTGGAATTTACCTTACTTATTTGATAAAAAAAATATTCGCTTGTTTCTATATTCGTGCTTTTAGATCCCTAAAAATCACTAATCTCCACTTCGACAATGATAGAGCTTCACTAATTTCAATATATTTATGTATTCATACATTTAATTGTAATTTTTAAGTGTTTGTGCTTCCGGCAAGGAATATTTCTTGTTGTATAATTTTGTGAATCTTTTAAAAATTATTTATTATCTTAGGGGGCGTTTACCTAACTGAGTTATAATTTTTTGATTTCTCTGCCCATGTCCTTTTATCGCCATTATTTCTGATTTTTTATCCGCGGCACCGCAGTAATATCTACCACGTGACACACTACGTTTTTTATTTAAATCTTTTCGACATTGAGATTAGTTTCGTTCTTTATTCAAAAACTTATAGGTTTTTACAGATCACAACAACAATTTCATGTAAAAATATCAATATTGTTCCATGTAGGTTAATTCCTGCTCTACCGATTTATGTGGGTTTACTCAGTAATCCCTTAAAATATTGCGTTTCATAAATATCAAGTGATAATTTTTTTTGAGCGGTTGTCAAGACGATCAGCTGGTAAAAAGATAGTCATGAAAAACAGGAGGAAAAACAATTTTTGCCAACATAAAGGAAATACTTATTGGAAATTATGTAATAAGTCATTTCTATGTGTAAAAAAATAAGATCGTAATTTCTGCCACCACTCTATAATTTTACAATTGAAAGAAATTGGCCTTTTCATTTTCATTACAATTTTGATTTTGGTATCATCACAATTTAATTTCAGGAGGTTGTAATTTTTACAATGCGATATTCGGGGATTTACATGGAAAATTTTCAACCAATGAGATAAAAAATCCGGATAAAAATTGTTAATAAAATTGATAGTTGAAATAATTGATAATGTTTTAATAAAAATGCAGTTTCTATTTTTATTATTTGATATGTAAAAAGAAAGTATAAGTAAACACAGGTCAACACGAATTTTGAGTCTGGGTATAGATGCCAGATTTTTATTTCTTCCACCTAACTAATAAAAGGAAAAATAGTTTTATTAGCTAAGTTTGCTTTTGTAGAAATCAGAACGATATTTCGGATTATAATAAGAATCACCTATTATCTCACACATTGGCTCCGATTCACGACAAATTTAAAACGCGGTTTAATTATTAAAACTCGGTGTTAGCCGTATTCGCGATTCGAAACATTATGAGTTAATCTATCAAAACCTATTTCCTAACACCAAATAAATCATTTGGTTAAAATAACACGGAACATTGACAGGTTTAACATCAGAAATAAATATTGGTACTAAAATCAGGTATACCAATATAAGGAATTGTTTGACAATAATAATGAATTTGATATCTTTCAAAATTTGATTCAAGAAATTATAAATGTCTGTAATCAAATGTATATCGGCTATATCGTTAATAATCTTATCTTTTTGTTCATGGCAACAACATTGTTGTTTTAATTTTATTTGAAAAATTCCCGTTTGTGCTTTTTAAATAAAAATAGGAGAGAATGGCCTTACGGAATGTATTGGAATGTAGTATTAAATTAGAGAATGAATACTAAACTTTTCCTTTGAAATCGCTCATATGAAATCGTATGAAATTTATTTTAACATTATTTTTGGGATTGTAATGTATAATTCTTTCATGTGCAGGAAAAGGCACATACGTCAAAAAATAAACATTTTTTTATGGATAAAAATCTGTAGAAATAAAATCTACGTATTTTAATGAAATTTCTGTAGCCTCTATTGTATTGAATGTTTCTTTATACAAATGAAAATATATTTTCACCGAAAATATTTTGAACATTTGTTGCGCAAGAGAGACCACAAGGGTGCCTCCACCAAAATTGAATAAAATGACTCATGTGCCTTTTCCTGCACATGAAAGAATTATGCTTTAGTTCATCAAGATGCGAAACAAGGGTCTCGAAATCACTCAAAAAAGTATATTATGTTATTATTAATTTTATAACTTTTCCTAATGACTTAGCTGAAAATGAAAATAGCGAATGGCTTAATGAAAAATGGAAAACAGCCTTTGACCAATATATATTTATACGTCATATATGTATACCGATATTCAAGAACGTTTAATTGCAATATTGTCGCTGGTTGTCGACCGAATTATTTTCAGCAATATAATTTTTTAGATAAAATCCTAATCATCTTTTACACTTTCATCTAGACTATCAGGATATGACATTCCATAACAATAAAATGGAACAAACGTAGTAAATCGAATTTCTTAGTACTAATGTTATAAAATTATCTTGTGGAAAATTAACACTTGGTTTATTTGTATTCCATGTCGTGAATCGGGCCTATTAATTGTAAATGACTTTTAAACAAACTTTAGTTTCGCATTTATATCAATTTTATTTACAATAATAATTTAATAAGATACTCAAATGTAAAAGAATTGATAAACAAAGTAAAAAAATGAATATTTCTCGTTTTTCTTCTATTTTTGTCTGGACTTTTTCGTATCAAACCCCAAACCTAATCACCCATCATGCTCTCATTATACTGTATACTGCCCCTGATAACGTCATCTTGATGAAAACGTTCACCTTGTTCTTATGAATAGGCACCTATACTATCCTTGAATTGGTACAAGTAAGCATGTAACATATGTATTTTACGGGACATTCTGCACCCCATGAGTTCAAATCTTTCAAGAACAGTTTCAATCAATTCTTTATATAATTGTCAGCTAGGTTGTTTTCGTGAAAACCGTGAACTAATGCTTTAAATTTGTTTCCGCAAGGCTTTAAATTTGTTTCCAAAGAAAATTGGTTGCTTCTTATTTTAAGGAATACGCCACAAATAAAGCAAAATGAGTCAACGTCCTGTGTACAAGCCATTTGTTGCCTCAGCGAGACACAAAATTGGTTTTACCGCTGTAAAGTGCATGTGCAGACTCACTACTATGTGCCACGTGAATATTGAAAATAGTTATACCGAACCTGATGTTTCATGGTTTCGAAGCCCTAAAAAATAGATTTAATTTGTACAGTATTTTATTCTCTTTGAAGAAACATCTTTCTGTTATAAGTAAAACAATATCAAAAAAAATATTCCTAGCCCACAGCCCTTAAGGATTTCTACTACCGTTTCTCAATAAATAAAATATTCTGTCATTCAAACTAGAATAGGA
The DNA here is from genome assembly GCA_027564815.1 of Symmerus nobilis. Classification (NCBI taxonomy): domain Eukaryota; kingdom Metazoa; phylum Arthropoda; class Insecta; order Diptera; family Mycetophilidae; genus Symmerus; species Symmerus nobilis. The sequence goes on along the minus strand of JANTOP010034204.1, from coordinate 1,641 downwards.
AAGATAAACAAAATATAAGGAACGTGACCAGAATGATTTAGATAAACTAATAATTGATAATAACCTGTACCTGCTTTAAAAATATAAATGATTACTTTCATTTATGGAAATCTATAATTATCTTGTCAATTTAACTTACATTAAAATGGTTTTCTATTCGAAATATCTAATATTATATAATTATCTAAAATAAGTTAGATAGTATAGTAAAACTTCTAAAAATGACCACCTGAATATTGTAACCATTCTTCCAAACTCATCAGTACAGTCTAGTTATGTAAATAATGAGGGTCCCTACATAAATAATGTTTTTTTGCTATATAGATATATATTCTTATAAAAATAATGTTAAAGGTTTTAATTTTCAATCTACTATGACCATTGATCTACATCGATTATTATAAATCTACCAATCAATCTAAGTAAAACGCTCTCTTAAAAACTTGGTTTAATAATATGTTCAGTGTTCATGCTACCGACAAAGATGGGAAAAGGTAACAAACCATGGTAGGTAGATATAGATAGAGTATCTAATTATTTGTTTTGATTTAAATTCCTTTCTCTAAATCTTACTTCCAAAAATCCAACCGAAATTTTAGTTTCTAATCTAGTTAATTCGGTTTGTACTAATTTAATTCATAACTCTTACGTACTGTACATTATACAATAATTATGTAATAATTGCATTTGTTGTAATAATTACGTTACTTATTGTATTGTAATATACAGAATTATAATTAAACGAACTATACATAGGGTGCGGAATCAATGATTGGCCACTATGGTGGCCAACCACTGATTTTATTTTTTAGTGGCCAATCATTGATTCCGCACCCTATTTGTTTTTTTTCCAAAATTTTCATATGTTTTTTCTTGTATATATACAACGACTTCCCGACATTCTACAATTTTTATCGGCCAATGTGGAGTGGGTAGTCACTTTATACAGGTTTTATTGTATATTATTGTATCCTTGTCAAAACAAAGGTAAACTAATTTTTAAAAATGGTTTGAGCACATTCTACAGACTCCATAATTCTATGTATAATACGGGAAACGCATGTTTATGCCATAATTTGCTTAAAAAGTTATTAATTTTCGTTAGAAGCATTTGCGATCAAATTCGATCTATCGGATGTATAAATCAATAGGTTTATTTCAATCGATGTTCACGGAAAGAACTTTCAATGTGAAATTTGTTTTAAATTTCATATCCTTTACGTTTGACGCGCAAGAGTTTCTCAAATTTAATTTATTGAAGAATTTACATGCAACGTATACCTAACTATTACATTTAAATACAACATTTTTCGTACAATTTAATTCTATTATTTTAATTTGTACAATTGAGGACTGAGTGGATGAAATGGTACAAGTGATTTTTGAGATAAATGCAGGGATCAGTAACTGAGTGTTGTGTTAGTTTAATGGGAAAATGGTTCAAGTGTTTTCAAATGTTACAACCACATTCTACTAGAAAGTTTGCTAAATTCGAAGGAAACTATGGGTCTTTTTTTAGAGGTATAGAACTTTAAATTGCAATAAAACAACGATGGATTATTCAATTGACATGAATTTTATTTATCCGAAAGATAATCTTGTGGCATTACATTTTAAATATGATTTCTGGCATATGACCGC
>JANTOP010034193.1:0-11338 GCA_027564815.1 Symmerus nobilis | reverse complement strand
ATTTAATATCCATGCCCAATATGTGGGTGGAGATAAAAATAAGATCAAGCAAACAATTTGATCATGGGAAATCTTATACCTTTGAAATTACACTGTGATAACAATAATTATAAATATTTTACACTTAGACACTAACAGCATTCTTAGAGATTTAAATTTACCACAGAGCTTTTAGCGAAAGTTTCCGATTTTATTGTAATTTATTTATCAGGAGATAAAATAGATTTGATAATGACTAACAAAATATTATAATTAAAAGTTTTGGATGAGCTTTTGGAAGTTTCTTAAAGCTCTTAGTTCAAGGGCTATAACAGCGGCAAACATCCGTGTGCGGATTTATTAAGATATCCACTGATGATATTTGTAGCAAGAAAGGTACTGGCAGTAAGCGAGAAACTTCACAATTGGAAGAGCGTCGGATAAAACGCGGCTCTTTGAAGGGTAAATTCAAAACTGCTGGTTATTCGTAAAGAGTTTATTAAAGCAGGTGGAACGGAAATAAGTGTTAAAACATCGCAACGTCGCCTTCAGGACAGCAGCATGCAAGCAAAAGTACCTACGAAAAACCTGTTTTGATACTTACGTACTTTGAAAAGAAATGGATTAAAATGGGCTACAGCTCATCAATACTGGACTCAAAATGATTGGAGAAAAGTACGGAAAGAAGAAACCTTTAACGGAGTTGGGTGTCTGGCCTTTCTTAACTAAACAGTTGACGCCAGAAAGTACCAGCACATATTGGAACAATATTTTTTTCCGTCTATTGAGGAGAATTTTGAAGTTGAAGAAGAATGCAAGATGACTCTGAACCCTGTCACCGTGCGCGCCGCGATGTATTTTCCAATACATCAGATTACCTAATAATAATAATTTTGTAATCCACTCAATATTTCTTTGTTTTTTATTATAGGTAACGGCTTTCTTGAAGAAGCACGCTATCAATCGATTAGATAAACCTGGTAATATCCCAGATATAAATTCAATAGAGAATCTAAGAAAAACCAAGCTGTCTACGTTAAGTCAAATGTAGGATTTGATCAAAAATATTTGGTATGAGGGGTTATCGATCAAGATTAGTCCCAATGATTATTTCAATGCCAACAAAAATTAGAGCGATTATAAAAGTGAAAGGTGCAGAAACTGACTTTCGGATCAATAAATTTATAAAACTTTAAATCGCTCTCCTGAAAAATTGCAAAAAACGCCTTAAGCAGTTAGTGCTTGTGCCCACAGAAATACCATCAGCTATTGATTGTATTTCATAGCACATTAATGCCGGATAATTTTCAATTGACTTGTGTTTGTAATGATACCAAAAGTGGGTATTTCCATTATTTCAATTTATAATTTGGTATTATCAATTTTATTTTCTCGTTGAATGGGTGATTAACAATATTTTTTCGTTAAGTAGAAAATGAAAAATTAGAAAATCAATTTAGTTTTGTGGAAAATCAGTCAAATAAAGATTAGCTTAAATTAAGATTTAAATTTTCCGAGTTAATAGCATTTTTTTTAATTTATAATAAATAAATTTTGTTATAAATTATTTAAATATTTTTCAATCAATGGAAGGTTTCCGTAAAGGGCATTTTTGAAAATTTTTCATTTAAAAATGTTCGTTCGATATTTGCTTATTGTTGTTCACCAACCACTGAATTTTCTTCCCCCACATTTTCTTCAGCATCGGAATATTCAATTTGTTCGGTCGTTGACGTGGAATCCACAACTTCAACAGCCGGTGCAACCGTAACGCAATTATTTTGATCCGTTTTTATAAAGAATCTACGTGATATTTTATATTTGTCCAAAACACCGTATGATCTCTGTAAAACTGGACCGGGTGCTAAACGTTCGCGGGTTAATACCCACGCCGATTCTATGAAAAATATTAATTAATAATTTTTAGAATAAATATTCAATTTCTTACCTGTGTGTCCAATAGGTCCAACACCACTACAAGACCATACAATTGCGAATGATTTATAATCGGTATCCAAAACCATTAAGGATGTATCGTAGTTCACGGGAAATGAAGTGTATTGAACTTGATATTTTGCTTCATCCGATTTTCCGGTCAATTTCATTGTACCGGAAATGATACGTTGAACGCCAGTTCTGTAAATATAATCTTCAAGTAATTTCTCCTTTCAAACATTTCGAATGACTTACAATCGATTGGTAATTTCATTGTTAACCCAAATGTTACCATCCGGTCGTCGTTCATATGTCACCGAAACACAACGTGATCCCAATTCGGTTACAGTAAAATATCGTTCAGCCTCATACCATCTACCCAAAAATTTCTCTTTATCAAAACCGAGCATTGGCTGATAGTCGGGACAACCGCCAAAACTTGGAATTTGACCATTAGAAATTGTTACGAATAAAATCAGACACACTATCGACACATTTAATTTCATATTCATTTTATATTTGATCAGAATTAAATCAAATATTGACCACCAACGTGTTATTTCTTTAGTTTTATATTAAATCACACAATATAAGATTAACGTTCATTGACCATTTATAATAAAGAATTTATACAATAAAATTAAAATAAATGAATTTTTATTTGTAAATAACCATCTAAGTTCTGTATATAAAATGACATGGTTAGCCAAAGAGGCACATCTTTTTATACCTTATAATGGGTATGGAAATGGAGAATATTTTATGCGGGCGTAAAGTGTGTTTGAATAGCGGTAAACTCGAGTTATATTTTTAGGTTCCACATTTAACATAAAGAAGGTAAGTGAAGGCATATCTTAATTTCTTATCCAATAATTTATGTTGATTTTGTTCTCATGTATCATAAATTAATATTATTGTTGCAAGTCTTTAACAGACTTACCGAGCCAAGATGAATTTTAAGAATTATTTTTATAATCAAAACAACATTTAAAAATACCCAAAAATTTCAGAAAATATTTCGTTATTATAAAACCAACTTCCAAATCCATGAATTATGATAATTCTAAATAAATTCCATCACCTATACCATAGATGGTAGACCAACAACAAGTCTAAAGCATCGATCTATTCATAAACTTAATGCATATAATTAAATGTTTTATTATCTCGACTATAGACCGAGGAATGGTTCTTAACTGCAACTTTTCCCAATCTGTTTCCGATTTTATTATAGATGATACTTGATGAGATCCTAATTTTCAAGTAGATTTGAATGTTCATAACTTTTGTTCTAATTTCCAATTTACATGACATCAAAACTTTTGTTTTTCTTGCTTATCAAATCAATTTATGCTACTTGGTAAAAACGAAATAGAAACGCTTGATTATAAAAGCCCCCATACACTATCAATAAAATTGTCAATAATATTTACAGAAATATTGCCGTCAATAAAATTGCGTATCGGTAAATATATTGCAATCAAGTGGGGTGACATGACGGTAAAAATGGGTGGTGTTCAACAAATTGATGAATCCAAAGATATTTGAATTTTTTTACGGCTCTGAAAAAATTTTATTGACTTTCGCACTCTTCTCGAAAATTATCGTAATAATTATGTTTGCAATAGTCGCCGGAAACAAAAAAAAATTTATTTATTTTATCCTATCTTATTCTATGACAATTATATTGTATATTCTATGTATTATTCTATTCTATTTATATAGTTCCATAATTATGTTATAATTTTGTATTAAGTCTTATATGTATTCTATTATATATTATTATTTATTTATTATTAAAAAAGACCCGGGAAATCCTAGTGCATTTTGGTTTTTCGTGACTAATGTGCGCTGTGGAACAAAAAAAATGATTGAAAAAAGTATTTTGTTGCAGACCCATGTTGTTAATTGTTCGAAATAGTAAAATAGAGATCTAACTACCTGTTATATATCATAACTAAACAACACGTCTCAATTTACCAAACTGATGAATCGTAGGGCTTGGCTTTTTCCTATCACATGGGGGTGTTGAATAGCTTATTGTTATCATGCTATAAAGAGATGAGCCTTAATGGCTTCTCAAATTAATCATTATGAAACGCACGAATTCTTGTTTTGGTTAATGATTTTAGACTAACATATTTAGTCTTACGTATAGATGTAACGATGTTTATAGTTTGGTGTTATATTCACACTCATTAACAAACGTATAAATCTTTTCGACTGCAGCCTAGCCTGGTTTGTAAATTGAGACGTCTTGTTTAGTTATGATATATAACAGGTAGTTCGTTCTCTATTTTACTATTTCAAACAATTACAAATGTTGATTATAACTAAGCTGTGGCGTGCGGTCAACATCTCGATAAGGTGTGCAGAATTTTAAGACCCCTTAACAAAATGTTACACCCTTTATCGTATGCGTTTGCTTTATGTAAGAGAACATTACTCAATGCATGCCGAATATTTTCTTCGACCGAAAAATATTGTAAAACGTAGAAAATTGTTCTGACAGCTAGGTAAAAATACAAATCTTAAATATTTCGGAAAGGTTGAAATTTATCTAAGAAATATCACAAATTTGTAAAGGCTCACACAGACAGATTTATATCCGGTATCGCGACATTTGATCCGTAATTCCCGATTATTTTCTTCGGATCCAAAATGTAATTATGCGGAAAGTTTATAAATTATTTGAGGATAAATAAAAAAAAAAACCAAACTAAACTTTTCGTACAAATGCTTGGCAAAAACATAACAGCTCCATGAACGCTTTTTTCCCAACCTTATTTTTAACGTATTGAAATCGGTTTCCCATGCAGATAACGATTCCTTAACGAAATTTACAATTTTCCCAACCAATAGCTTTAATAATCACGAAAGCTCACTGAAAGCTTAAAATTTAAATTCGAAATTAAAAATTTTGAACTGAATTTTTATTCGATTTATTAAATTTGAATAAAATATGGAATTTTTGCTGAAAGCTTATCCAAACTATTAAAAGCGCAACGAAAACTCTAATTTTTGAACTTAATTTTTTACGTTTAAAGATCTATTTTCTAGATAATGTGTATTCCAGATAATGGCTTTAACGAAATTTCAACTTCTTGCAAAAAAGGCAGTAAAAATTTCGAAAGCTCACTGAATTAAAATGTCATTTAATCTATTTGGAATGCAATTTTTATTCGTTTTATTAAATTTAGTCAGAATATACAATTTTCGCTTAAAGCTTTATCAGCCCTTTTGTCAGCTTAAAGAAAACTTTAAGTTTCGAACTTAATTTTTTACGTTTTAAAATCTATTTTCTATCCAGATATCGGTTCTTCCACGAAATTCCAAATTTTCCCAATAAAAATGCTTCAAAAATCTTTGAAAAAGCTCATTGAATCTTCAAAAGCTCATTGAAAGCATATAATAATGATAATTAGGCTTCAATTCAATTGAATTCAATTGAATTCATTAAAGCTCTCGTAGAGATTTTAATTTTCCACAGAGCTTGTTTACGAAAATTTCGGATTTCATATGATGATGACCTTTAAAACTTTCATAAAGCTTTTTTAGAAAATCTTCAATTTGACTGATTTTAAATAATTTGGATGGAAAATATTTAAACAAATTTCAAAGTGTATAAACTCCTCCAGATAGGTAGATCATAGGCCTTGTTTCGAGACTTTTTTCGTAGCACCTCTCCCTCCCCTTTTTAATTCATTCCATAGTTCACAGTTGATAAAAAAAATTAGTAACATATTTCGACGTTATTAAATAAAATAATTTGAGTTAGCAATTTGGTTAGCGATTTTGTGTATATTTCAGGTATGCTCTGCGCCTTCTGCGCACTAGACTGCACGCCACTGTATCTAAGAATAATATACTTTTCGGTAAAAAATATTTACCCATTCAGCCCCGTAATTAAAATCTTTGAATTTTTTAAATTTCTTTCGTAAGTTACCTAACTGGGTTGCCAATACATAACTATGGCCTGAAAAAGCCATTCAGGATATACAAGATATTTTTTTAAGATATATCCAACCCCATTTATTTTACAAAAATTAATAAAGTATAGAAACATTATCTTAATTGTTATGATCTTTGTGTAAAACGTATAGTAGATGTAGCAGTTTACCTTGAAATATGCTTACTCCAGATGCCTTACGCAAATTGCATAACTGGTGTTACTAAAATAAAATGTGGTATTATTTTTTGAAATTGTAATTTACACAGCAATTATCGTGTGAAGAAATATTGCAGGATTTAGTTATACGATTCTTGCAGTTTGCACAAGTTTTCCGTTGATATCCTGAAATTATTAAATGTTGTCCTTGTAAGCGGCGGGATCAACATACGGTACTTTACTTTTGTACACCTGGTTAAATTGGCAGTACCCCATACATCTTACTCAAAGATTGTTCAATCAATCTTCTGAAATTGCTCGAACTTCATCGGTTAGAGCCCCGGTATCCTCTGGAGGTAATACATAAATGGTAATATATCGTCCTCAATCACATCAGCTAATTAAACCTGCTTTATCCTCAAAGGTAAATGTATTCATTATGGACCTATTTTAGCCATTTAAGTGTAACAACTTATTTTTACAATGAAAAATAAAATATATTACAATCAACTTTTATTCAAAAACAAAATAAATGTATTTTTGTCAGATTTATAAAAATTAAATTAATTTAAAATTACAAATTCATGCTAGCCAATAAGTTTTATCATCCAATATGACAATATAATATATGTATATTATATCGCACAATGAGACGAGAACTGTCGTAACTTCTAAAAATAATTTTTAAGTTTTGATTGATTCGTATGTAACCCTCTTTTCAGTCTACCACTGCCCAATCTTCCATTTAGACTCTACATAAATACATAAGAATTAATCAAAACCTAAAAATTATTTTTAGAAGTTACGACAGTCTCATGGTGCGATATTATGAATTACAATATATAATATATAACAGTTCTCCCATTTTATTTATGGCAATATTTTTATCAATATCATTGATAATTTCATGAATAGTGTATAGGGGCTTTAAGATACTAAAAATATGCTAAAACCAAGAACATTGATTTGTGAAGTGTCCACTTTCAAAATGCTCAGCAAAAGAGACACAACAATTTGCCATTTTCAATATTAATATTCATACTGCAATTTTATAAGTCATGTAATTAATCAAGTGTAATAATTATAATTCTCCATCATTAGTACCTATATTTGAATGATAAATTCGATTGTTAAGTTGTAATATATAACTGATAAAATCTCACTTGTACGGCCGGGCCGGGTTGAAAAGTTTAAATGTGTGTGAAAACTGATGATTTCCATATAGGTCTCTGGTGGATATATTTGACCGTCTATTTTATTGTATGATTTTGAATCCCCTCACTATAAGTTGAAAGTTTAAAATCAACTATCACTAAATCTATCATTTCTATCTTATCAGGGACTAATGTTACAATAAAGATGATCAAACAGTTCGGTCATCCTACCTAACTTCTATCTGAAATTTCCGCGTAGTTGGAATTTGATAATTAAGATTTATGGAAGTTTCAAGCCAAATGAGAGGGAAAAGTATGATTGCGTAAATCCAATCTAGTTGTGAATCCGAGTAAGGCTACGACTTCTTGTTAATGCCCAGATTTTTGGAAATGTTCGGAAGAGTTCTGGAATATGATGAAAAAAAATCATATTTCAAGTTGATTGTCCTGCCTAAATTTAAACGATATTTCTCGAAATGTATATAACTTCAATTTTAATTTTAATTTTCGTGTTTTAAAGCACGAATGATTCTATATATTTATAAAACAGATTATACTTAATTATGCAATTATTTTCGGATATCCATAAACATTTTATCAGATCTTACAAATCGAGTATAGTTATATATAATTTAAATAATTACAATGTTTATTTCATTTGTACAACAAAATAAACTCGCTAATTAGGGTACATAATTTGAAGAAAAATGTATGTATCCGAATAATGAATTATCAATAATGTTCATTATGCAGTAGGCATTAGTTTAGGTTTAGTTCAGCAGCAGTTGACCCCAGAGGGTTAAAATGGCGAAATACCGACTATGACCAATTTTCCTTATTATCGATGAAATTAACTAATAACTTTTTAATATTTCATATTTAATCTCTTCTGATCGATTTAAAGTAGTTTCTACTGTATGAAAAAATACAACTCGTTGATAGATCATGTGATTAGCAAGAAAATATCGAGATAAGATAAATTTATCTCCTAGAACTTATTTTAAGATAATTATAAAAATTCAATAGAATAGGATTTAGAATAGGACGATATGAGGGCAATATATTGAAGATATCTTTACATTATGAAATTGTTACTGCTAAATTAAGATATGCATTTTGAATTTTAGTGAACGCTTGACGACATATTACCGCTTTCTTTATATAAAAAGCTTAGTAAGTTAAATCTGTTGGGTATATTCCTTTAATTGTAATACAAATTAAATTACCTACAAATAAATATGCATGGCATTTATGGTTCCTTGATTGTTAAATAAATACTAAGCGATACAATATTCCGTTTCTTATTATCACTTATTTTTAAATCCATACGATAATCGCCATGTGGTAAATTCGCCGGATAAAGTTGATCTTCAAGGGACATTTCTCGATAATAAAGTTCACCAATATATGGGCAAGGATGATGAAAATTAGTATTATTTGCAAACAATTCCATAAATATTTGAACGACTTGTAATTTCGATTTTGAATCGAAGAAATTGCACATATTGTCGGTGACATCAATTAAAAACTTTTGATAGGAATTTTTATTCGATCGACGATATAAAACTACATGGATTATAAATGCTTCAATCGGTTCCTCAAAAATACAACTGATATTTGCCAGTTTCTTATTGCTATTACTATCAATGTAAGTTCCACAAGTTCCGTTTCTACAAAGTGATACATTAACATCGAAGCAATCAGAACGAGTTAAAGTTGCATTGTATCTCTAAAAATTCGATTAATTAAATTAAAATATTTTATGAAGTAATTAACTTAATAAATATTACCTGCATTTGAATATCACTAAGCGATATAAGTGCTGGATATATGAATATAATCAATATTGTCATATATGTTATGGTAATCATTTTACACTCGATTATTACTGGTCCATTAAATTCAACTGACTAATAAATTTTATAAAATTTCAATTTCTATTTTATACACAAAATAATGCAAAGCCAATTCAATAATTATTTTTTTAACTCTGAAATTATTCATAAAAAAAAAATAACTTTTAGGAATTCATTTTTTTAACTTAACCACCAGATACCCGGTACCAGCAGTGGCGTGCAGTCGAATGAGCAGAAGGCGCAGAACTAGGGATGCAAAAGATTCGAGTACTAGGTACATTATACTTGTTACTTTTAGGATCCGAAAGTAACGAGTATTAATTTCTAGAAATACTCGTTACTTTTATTCTACTCTATTTTGTTGGTTTAGCTATCATATTTTCCCATTATACCCATATTTTTGATTTATATTGATATTATGTATTTTACTTTATGGATACGAAGCGAAGTATTAAAACGATTCTTTATTCTACACGAACAGAAAATTATACTAAATACACATATAAGAATAAAATAGCTTCGGGTTTTTTCTATATATTTGAGTTTACGGTACCAAATAAAATATACTAACACGATAATACCTAGGTCACATATTCGAGTACTTTATCTACCGATATAAAATACCGTATGTAAATTGACATGTAGAATAAAGTAGCAACGTTGCATATAGGTACCGGTACCTAATACAATGTGACGAGTACTTATAGTTAAACGGATCCGAGTACTCGGATCCGAAAAATAACTAAACTTTGCATCTCTACGCAGAACACACCTTCTCATATATGGTCCAGCCATATAAAAAATATATATTATTAAATAATTCCAGTTCGAAATTTAAAGATTTTATATTTTTCCAGGGAATTACAGATTCCCGGAAAATCCTCAGAAAGCAAAATTTTTTTTAAAAAATGTTTTGTCCTTTATAACCGCTAAATAAAATTCGATAGTTCACTTCTTTCAGAAATTTCTCTTTATAATATTTTTCTATCTCTCTTGGATTTCTAATTTTTGAACCGCTTTTGAAAATAATTGAAAGACTTCTTTCTCTGAAAATTGATTCGGAAAATTCTTCGGAGCCTTTAATTTCGTCGTTAAAAGTTTTTAATTTATTGTTGTTCGAAAATGCTGTGGAAAATAAAAAAATTCGGGGAATCACCATTTTCTTAAAATGAGAATGTTGGTTTTTTTTAAAGTTTGTTTTACTGTTTCCTCAGTGGCCTTGGGTTAAATTTCTAATAATCATTCTTTCGGAATCCTTAAGAAAATTTCCCGGAATTTGAATTTTTCCAAAAGAGTGTTAGAAGATCAATTCTTTTGGCCAAAATTAAATGAATTGCAAAACCTATTTTTTGTTCAGAAGATTTTCTAAAAAAAAATACTCCAGAATTACTTAGAAATGATTTTCCATCATTAGAAAAAATCAAAATCGTTCAAATTTATTGTAATTTTTACAAGGCTCTTTTCTATAGGATTTTAATCACATAATTTGGGAGGACCGTTCGCACTTAAGGCATTAATAGATCACCCTGGTTATCCCCTATCCGTTTTAAAAATTGTAAATTTCAAATTTTTCGAGAAATTATAAGAGTTTTCCTTAAGGGCACAGTTTTATTGATGTACCCTTTATATCGACTCCTCTAAAATCAGGGGATTGGTTTCTTAAAAAAGTTTGTCCCACAAAACTATCATTGGATCCTTTGGTTTATTGCTACGTAACTAGATTTTCCGATTACTTAAGAAAATCTCCCGGAAAATTAAGTTTCCCAACAAATTAACAGACAAATTTTGAAAAATAAAAATTCAACTGGTAATTTTAAAAAAAAATTTTTTTTAATTAAAACTCTTCGAAAATACTTAGAAATAAATTGTTAAAAAAGTATTCTAAAAAAATTTCCGTAGGCAAATTTCAAAAATTTTTTTTTTTTTTTTCAAATCAAAGTATGACCCCAAAAATAGCTGAAAAACGGCCTGTTTTCTCGCCCTCCCGATTGTATCCCAATTGGGACTGATCATAAGCCTGAGTCATAAGCTATTGTTTGTGAAGGTTTGGAGTTGAGCATATTTTGGGTTCCTGAGATATGAGGCCTAGAAGTTACCACAGACCAAAATGCAAATATTCAGAAATATAGGAATATCCACTGAAATATACTAATGTATAGCTTACAAATGGGAATAATTTTTAGAGAGACTTGATTAAGAGTAAAATTAAGGATTTGGGAGACAGTGGGAACACTTTTAAGGCGCCGGTATCAGTTACAAAAAGAAAAAAAATCGATTTTTCTTTTTTTACGTTTTATTAAACTACA
>JANTOP010034182.1:0-11339 GCA_027564815.1 Symmerus nobilis | reverse complement strand
AACAGTGCACAGCAATAAATGATAACAAACCCGATATTCTTAATACTTTAAACTCGTTTTTCTCGAAACCATGTCTTCAATTGCGGTGGACCTCTGCCTGTAATTGATGAATAGCTTTGAAATTTTTTCCTGGTATTTTTAAATATATTCTCTTGTCCTTGACGGGAACAGATTTTTAAATTTCAAAAAATTTGTATTTATTTTAAATCAATGATTTCAAAAAATTGGTCATTTTTGAAAAAAATTTAATTAGTGACCCACCATTTAAAAAAAAAATTTTCAACGTCAAGTACGAGATAAACTAATGTAATTTAGTTTCTTTTTGATTTTTTCAATTTAAAGAATCCGTATTCCCGGAATCGTGTCTACCGCAAAGCACTGTTGATTTGGCAGTACCACACATCCGACAGCATTACGGCTAGCCCTTTTGATTTTTTTTTAATACAAAAATTTTAAAATATAGTTAAAGGTACGCCATTTAACATAACACAATCAGTTTTCATTACAGTAATACGGTTCTAAAAAAGAATAGTAAACTTAGCCTTGATTTGGACCCTCAAAAGTGATGTCCTCTCTTAAAGTATGGATGGAGGAGGATCGTGAGAAGATGATTAAAAGAACATAAATTATTTGCATGTTCTGGGAATATGGAAATTTATTTTCCACATAAACAATGGAATTTGGCAGATGCAAAAAAAAGAAAAAAATAACTAGATATATAAGATGGAATTTGAATTTTAGGGTTGTCTCCTTTTTAAGAAAATTTTTCTTTCACTTCAAATCGATTGATATTTATTTGTTGAAATCTTCCTTCGTTTGAACCGTTTTTTTTAACTATTTCCTAATCGCTTCTTTAATTGTTTTATTAGGAAATAATATATAGAAACATAAGTTTAGTTGGAAAAAAAAATTAAATTGCCATATAATGATAGCATCCAACAACAAAATAATCCATGTTTAGGATGAAAGTAATTTTTCATCTTTAGGCATTTTTGATTTATGATTACATGTCATATTTCATCCTCCTTAGCTTTGTGATTTTATTTTAATAATTGTTTAGTATTGAATTATATCGACAATTTGATTCTATTTGTTTAATGAAGAGGCATGGAAAATTTGTATGCGTAAATATTTAACATAGAGCTTTTCAATGAAATTTGTATTTTAGTATAGTAGAAGGGGGAAGATCTGATACCGTTCCGATTTTTGATTAATGTTATAAGGACTCCTTAAAAATAGCTCCTTAATCAAGATAATCAACTATATTTATATAAATTTTATTTTACCCTATACAAATTGATTAATCCAGATTATGAAGATTTTACAATTTCCGTATTTATAAAATCTATTCGGGGCTCATAACAAAATAAATATTTGTGATACCTATAAATGTTGGATAAATGTTCCATTTAACTTTATAAAAACACTTGAACCATATCCAATAAGCTTCACTTCTTGGACCCGTATATTTTCTCCACTTCATATAATTTCCCATTCTACGGTGATTTTTACTATACAATTTCCATACAAAAAAAAAGGGTTTTTAGAATTTAAAATTCTACCAAATAAAGCAGGCTTGTCAAATTCAATGTTTACGGGTATACAATCAAGTGGTATATACTCGAAATTATATTATTATGTATTACCCGAATATTGACCCTATTTTCAAAATCGTTTTGAACAATGTTGGAAAATTGGAAATTTATTCTCGATACCCATAATACAATAATTCGGATGAAAAACGGTCACATTGTTGCTGACTCGTACATTAAATTACTGTAGCATAAGCAGGGAAATGATAAGTTTTCTATAGTAAAAAATTGGTTTATAACCGAACCGTATCCTTTTTTCATTATACCGATCTAACAGGTAGAAAAAAGATTTTCTTATTCATTTTCCTCTTGTTTCCTATTTTTTTTTTTTATTTTATTATTTTATCATATTGTTTATTGTTATTTCAAACATTGTAAGTCTGGTAATGTCATTGGCGTTTGATCTTGATATTGATGAACGCTGAAATGATATATAGGGAGTTTTAGAATAAGAAATTAAATTTTAACTCTGATTATAACAATAACTTTAATTGTTTATGTCCTAACAATATATTCAAAATTAAATCCATTGGTAGAGGTATATCATTTATCCCCATTAATATTTATCTAAATATTTTTTATAGCTTGTTAACAATCCTCTTTCTATCCTATCTTCGAGTTGTTCCACTGAACTAAACTAACCGTTCAATTGGCTCCTCTTATCTATACCATTGTATAATTAAACAAGCTAGAAACGAATAGCTATCATATGTAGTATATATGTTGTATAGTTAATAGCAATGAATCAATAGGAGTCTGGGTTACTAACTCGATACAATCCGAGAATGAATCAACATTGTATGTTATGTGAGGTATTGAAATCTGTTCTGTAATGTACTAATCTAATTGAATGGTAAGTCATGGGTAGTAGGTTTAGTTGCGGAAATAAAATCGAATATATTCACTCATCTGGATATATGAATAGTTACCCCCATACTCATAAACATAAAATAAATCCCATAAAATAATAAATATCAGGCAATATAATCGCAGTTAGATAGTCTTTATCCTATTAATATAGCGGGTCCATCAAAAGCATTTACTTAAAATCAATAAATGGTGAAGTTCATTTCAATCCGCAAAATTTATGATCGTCCAGGCTAACAAATTTGATTTCATGTTATATAAGTAACATAATATGTGTCAATATAGTTAAGTATAGGTCCCTGGTATGATACACTCTATAGTATGAGCGATTTATCCTTCTTAATCTCCACTAGAGATGCAAAAGATTCGAGTACTAGGTACATTATACTCCTTACTTTTATTCTACTCTATTTTGATGGTTTCGCTTTCATATTTTCCCACTGATCATATTTTTGTTTCATATTGATTTTATATATTTTACTTTATGGATACGAAGCGAAGTATATAAGCGAATAAGAAACGAATCCGAAATAAGTAATTATACTATATACACATGTGAGAATAAAGAAGATTCGCGTACATAAGGTAAACATTTGTTTATTTTTTCTACAATATATATTATATGTAATTCAGTTCTCAGTACCAAATAAAATGTACTTACACGACAATACCAAGGTCAACAGGTCCGAGTACTCTATCTACCGATATAAAATATCGTGTGTCCACTGACATGTAGAATAAAGTAGCAACGGTGCATATAGGTACCGGTACCTAATACAATGTAACGAGTACTTATAGTTAAATATATCCGAGTACTCGTATCCGAAAAGTAACTAAACTTTGCATCTGAAGTTATAATCCAAAAACCAAAATTTTTTTTGACGATTTCTCTTATTTGCCGATAAAACCAACACCCCAAAAAACATAAAGTAAGACATTAAAAACAATTACACCAGAACTTGCAATTTTATACACTACTTGAATATAATTTTACTAGACTAAGTATAGTTTGGGTATTCGTAACAATTCAATTTGATATTGGTGGGCGAATTTGAGGAGAAAGAAAGTTCAATTAATTTGACAATACGAAATTGATCTCCTTGTTTATTTTGGTGAACAAGGAACATTAAAATTATGTAATCGGGACTAATAATATATCCATGGGAAACCTTCATAAAATTGATAAACATACGAAGTCTTAGAAAAATTGCCTATAAAAATATTCGATATTCGTTATTCAATTTCTTTTCTTCATTTGATTAGAAAATATTGTTAAATTCGTAACCATTCACCGTATGTGATTTGATGTCAAAATATTATTTATTATGTAAAAATGTTAATAATTTATTTTACTGTTTTGAAACAAAACGCAAACAACCGATAAATAATATTTCAAATCATACCAAAAATGGGTAGAAATCAGACGAAGGGTATAGGAACCTTAATAGGAAGCTACCATTATCAGTAGGTTCTCTATTTATATACCATGAATTTTAATGTAATCGCAATTCTACATGCATGTAGTGTGTAGATTAATTAAGATTGAATCCTGGTAAATGGATGTCTATATAATTAATTTAATTCATTGTACATAATTCTCGCATTTTACTAAGTACTTATATATCAGGAAGGAATCTTAACCATTGATGATTGCCCTCACATGTAAAATGTACGTTAATTATAAAATTGTATCCAATTAAAACAGGAAGTATGGATGTTTCTATCAATTTATTTTATTTGCTTAATTGAAATTAATTAAGTTTGTTAAATATTTAATTCAGAACGGGTGGGGATTCGAAATTTCGAACTGAATATAAATTATTGAAAATATAATATGGAACCTGAATATATGGCAGACTAACACTTAAGGATAATATTAAATTGCTCATAAAATATACATCTCAGCACAATACCTCAGCAATGTGTAATGATCGCACTGCGATAAACGCAACTTGGCCTCATTTGAGATTACCCAGTGGGGACTTCTGTACATTTTGAGATGTAGATCGTAATGCGGTAGATTTGAGATCTGCAAGAGTTATATAGAATATCCGGAGATGGAGTCGATTTAAAACAATTTTGCTCGCAACTGTAACTGATATTAAAACATGTTCTCATAAAGCGTAGTAAAGTCAGGCATAAGATTGGACATATAGTAAATAAGCTCATAGTAAAATTGGATATGATTTTCATTCATAAATTAAATTACTTAATAAATCAAATATGAACATGACTTCAGCACACTTAAAAATCAAGCACAGTTTCTAAATAAATAATGGTCCAGCGAGTTCATATTATTAATATAATTTCGAATCACTTTAATGTATTGACTACAGATAAATTGCATTTGGCTCCGGCTCTATTGTGCTCACCTCAAATTCGATCGTCACATACGGTACGTCCATTCAAGAATATGATGTTCGGTGTAATTAGATTCGTCCAGGTCCCAGAGAACATTAGCTGGGACTTCAGTTCTTCGTCGAATCTCTCAATAATTAATAAATCATCAAACATTATCCTTTTATTGAACAAATATCTGTATAATTTATAAAACTATTAACTTCTCGATTAATAGCTCTTAGTCTGAAGTTACCAATGTTCTATTAGTATAGATATTTGAATTTCAGTTAATAATGCCCTAAAATTGTTGAGGTAATAAGGTTGTTGGTTGCAATTTACTAGAGAAATTTAGAAATTTCGTAGCAGTAAAATTTTAAAGCTTTTAGAGAAAGGCTACAAATTCAATTCAAATTTCACTAATCGAATAATTTCACTAAAGAAAATAAAATTTGTGTGAAAAGCTCTCAGTGAACTTTCTCGGCTGTAATAAAGCTTCTTTTCGATTAAATATGAAATATCGTACATAGTAAATTTATTTCATAGGAAAATACGTCACGAAAAGTATAAAATTAAATTCTAAACTTAAAGCTATCTTTGAGCTTTTTCGATTTTGAAAACCTTTTGGATAAAAATTGCAGATTTGATTCGAATGATTGATAAAATGTAGATTCCAAATAAACAAAAAAAAATTTTTACAATATTAAAATTCTGTATGAAGTTTTAGTGACTTTAATTAAGCTTTCTTGAGAAAATTTACAATTTCTTTGTAGTAAAATTATTTGCCAGGAATGTAGGCTTCAAAACGTATAATATCACATCCGAAACATTACAGCTTTGTTTGAGCTTTCAAATTTTTTAAAAGCTATTGGAGGAAAATTTAAAATTTCTTTCAAACTTCAATAATCCGATGAAAAGTAGATGTCAGATAAATAATTTGATATTTTAATTAAAATCTTTCGATAAGCTTCGAGGAATTCAACAGAGAGAATTTTTCTTTCCAAAAAATTTACATTTCAATGTAGCAAAATGAATGGAAGCTTTCTTTTAGCTTTAAACTTTTTCAAAAGCTTTTGGTGAGAAGTTTCAGTTTTGTCGAAAATTTTATCAATGCAATGAAAAGTAGATTCCCAACAATAAAATAAAGTTTTTATTAAAAGCTCTCTGTAAACATTGGGCTTTCTGTAATTAATTATTATATTCGCTAATTAAAATATTATATGTTATTACATTTTTCTCGACGAAGGTGTCCGTGTCCTTTGCCCAGAGGGACCTTCGGAGGAGGGCTGGAGGAGGGCGGTTTCCGATTCTATTTGTCGTACAATATAATTAAATTTATAACTTTAAAGAGAGTTGATATTTAATTGAGAATACGTTTTTTTTTTCAATCTAACAAAAACTGGTTACGCGCATTTTATATTGTGTCGGATTGTGTTAAGCATAATTTATATAATATGCGTATGGATACAGTAAAAAATCCGGTAACTGATTAATTGTAACATTTATATAATTTTATTAGGTGCATCCATAGGATGCTTCTATAACCAAAACTATAATGAGTGATGGTGAAATAAGTACCGCGAATAATACAGTGAATCCATTATGTAAAGATTTACAAGACGAATCAAACTTCCCAAATTTATGGACTGTTGTGAACGATAAGAGAAAGAGAAGCCCTAAAGCGGCAAAACTGGTGGAGCATTAACTCCACTAACTAGTGTAAATATGAGATTTTAATGACAGAGGTTCACTTATTTTGGAATTTTTTTTATGAGTTTTCATGAATTTTTCGTGCCGAAACAGTGAGATCTATTGAGAAGTTCTTTTACGTATAATTTTTATTGATAGTTTTTATGTTAAAATTGCCACAACAACAAAATGCTCATCAATTTTTTCCCATCAACTACTTTCTTTACTCGCTTCTGCACTTCCCGCAAAATCTGTTGTCCGTCTCCACAAAATTGGTGTCAAATTGTTTTCGGTTTGGGGTTGTTGTATATAGAGGCTGAACTGATACCATTAATAAAAAACTACATTAAGATGGAAAGCTTCATCGTGTTCTTTGTTTTTATAATCGTCTATTTTTCTTTATTTTGTTTTACCATTTATCTTTTTTGTCTTATGGATTAATCCCATCTCTATATAATATTTTCAGTTTGTTATTGTTTCAAGTTATATTATCATAAGATACAAAAGAGTTTATTTAAGAGTATGGAATATAGTCTATAAATCGATTATAAAATAACAAAATATTGGGTCAGGTCTTAAACCATTGTTTAGTTATACTATATATCGATTGTAATGATTTGGTAACATGATGGTTGTTTGGTTGGGCTAATAACAACCAATCTTATATCCTAAATACTCCACTTTCACATTTTTATTTCGAAATTTCGTTGTGGGTTTAATTGCGTAAAATACAATTTTCCAAAACTAATTAAACTAATTAATTGATATTCTTACTCCGACATTAAAAGGAAAGTTCTCTCCTATATATACTTTCCAACTTCTTAATTCCTAAAATCGATATTATCAAAATATTCAATAAAAGACAAACAATTTTGAATAATTATTCATACCTTCTTCAGATATCGAGTGATGGTTGAAGT
Organism: Symmerus nobilis; assembly: GCA_027564815.1. Classification (NCBI taxonomy): domain Eukaryota; kingdom Metazoa; phylum Arthropoda; class Insecta; order Diptera; family Mycetophilidae; genus Symmerus; species Symmerus nobilis. The sequence goes on along the minus strand of JANTOP010034182.1, from coordinate 3,934 downwards.
GCCAACTTTACACAACAACTTTTCCAATTTATAAATCTTGTTGTTTTTTAATCATCAACTTAATAAATAATTAAACCATGTCTTATGATCCTCTTCCAAATAAATCGTTAATTTAAGGTATTATTAAGATATTCAGGTGTCCCGATGGAAAGTTCACAGATCGATATAACTTTTAATTTGTTATTATTTCCCCTAATTGGATAGCTAAATTATAATGGATTATTTAAATTAAAAGTTATTATTTGATTTTAGGCATGAATCGTAGCTGTTCACCAGACATTCAGTCAGACATAAATACAATAGATTATTTCCCTATTGATTAACTTTTAATTGAATTTCTGAAAGGTACGAATAAAGACAATGCCTTCGAAATAAATTTTTAAGCAAATTAACAAAACCTCTATTCAAGTTTACCTGTATAGTATTATATCTGTGATTCAGTTAAATAATGTAAATGAAAAAGTATTTGTATATATATCTACCAGCCAGGTGGTTGGTAATTTTATTGTGTTAATGGTTGTTTACAAAATCTCAACTTAATCCTTCTTCAATTCTAGCATCTTGAATTAATGTCGCCAATAAAAATATAATGATGTGGTTACACATGATAAAAGTCATCAATAAAATGTTTTCTTGGTTAACAGTGGCGTGCGGCCAACATATCGCGCAGAGAAATTTGATCCGTATTTCCCGAATATTTTCTTCGGATCCATAAAAATATAATGATGCAGAAAGTTTATAAATTAGTCGAAGAAAAATATAAAAATATCTAATTTAAGCTTTTCGTACAAAAGTTTAAACCTTAGTTTCTACGTTTTTAAATCTATTTTCCATCCAGATAACAATTTTTTAACAAAATTTCAATTTTTCCCGAAAATAGCTTCAAACATCTCGAAAGCTCACCAAAAGCAGATAACATTCCCAATTCATACAATTTCACGCTGTAAATAAAATTACTAAAGATAAGAATAGAATGTAGGAAAAATGGGAAAGGCCACTAAGTGGGTGCCCAGATAGAAAATAAAGGGAAGAAAACATTTTCATTTACAACATCTTAACAGTATCTTCAATATCCAACAGATTTCATTATATAAAAGAGATATCCATCTAAAATTAAATTATCTGCAAAGTGTCGGCGTTGGAAAAAGGAGATATTTTTATGAGAAGAAAATGAAGACCTCTCAAGTCGTTACAATGAAACTAATCCGTAGAAATATCACTCTACCCAACAATTCATGCTAAATTTCATTCTAACTTTCTACGTTTTATTTTATTTTATGAATTGCTGATAATTAAGCAGATTTTTCTTCTAATTGCATAGCTTCTCCTTCTTATATTTTTCATATTTCGTTTTTCAGCCTTCCCGACTGGGTTGATTGTCATAAATTTATTTAAGACCATCAAATGTATGTTTTCAGCCAACTTAATTAAAAACGATTTTTTTACTGAGAGATATGGAAAGGTATATATGTAATTTATATTTATCGTTGAAGAAAAGAATTGTTTGGCATCACTTAAAGATAAGAGACTATATTCTGAAAATCGATTCATTTTAAACTTATTGCAGGAGACCAAATTACGATTTTTTGGCCAATCTCGTAATCGTATCGTAAGCGACCATAACATATACTATAAGTAGCCATACCGGTACACGGAATATAAATTATTGAAGGGAATGTTAATTACCCATAAAGGAAATGTAAATTATCAATTAGGAAACTATTTGTTTCATTACTGTTTAATGGGAAAAAAATAAATTCGCAATAATTTCCCTCTAATCATGAAATAGCCAATTAAGTATTGTAAAGAGATATACATGTTCCTTTCGTGAAATCAATCTCCGAGTCAGACATAACCCCGATATTTTCCCGGTATAATCTTTCCGCCCTAACCCAAGTATTTTAGTTTCAAATTTATACAATACATCACTATTAGATGTATCATTGAAGTAGATCTTTTTTTCAACAACTTAAAATCAATAAATTTTTATTGAAATACAATTAAGGTCTTTTAAAATATTATCAATACAAGAAAATATATTTATGTTGCATGCCACCCCCGCTTGTGACATTAATTTTGATAATACTTTTGAGAAAAATTATTGAAGCATAACATTTTCTCGCACAGTAAAAAATTGGAAAAATGTTCCATTTAAATAATTTGCTGATGTGTCATCAATAAAAAACACATTTTTAATCTTCTTAGGGCATTTCCTTTCAATTTATCGTTTATATGAAAAGCTTCTCCTTCATTCAATACCCACACGATTCAGTGGTTTTTCCGGTAATTTCCCATATCTAGGTTATTAATATCATACTTTCATTTTTTCTTAAATTTGAATAGGGAGACGAAACATAATTGGTGTTCCTGCCGAATAATTCCAGTATCCTTGTATATTGGCAAATAATTATTTTAATGACACTTTGTAGTACCATGAATGAAAAATTATTAGTTAAATATGAAAAATTAGTTTCACCTTTGACATTGATATTTCTCGTATATATAAATCGTTACCATCAGGATACCCTGCAAATTTTTTGGGGTAAGAAATTCATATTTAACATCTGTTATATGAAGTCATAAAGAAGATAAGTTTAAACTAGTCTCTTTAATGGGATCCATTTTTACATTCTTTACAGGATATTTCATGTAATAATAAACAGGATATTACGAAAGCAACAAAAAGACAATTTAAGTATACGATGTCAAATCCAGAGTTGAATTTACATCAACTACTTCAAACAAATATCCTTGAAAACTCAACTTCTTACCGAGTAAGAGTATATTGAGATTGTATTGAAAAAAATAATGCAATATCCTGGCAAAAATAATGCAAAACTGGATAATGAGACAATGCCAACAAAATATTATGCATTTAAATGACGTTTTTTATGGTTACGATAAGAATTTAATTATTTTACTTATAAAAAAGTAATTAAAAATATATTAAAAACAAAATGATGAAATAGTCAGAAGTTATGATATTTTGAGGTGACGAAAACTGATGATCTACTAAAAGCTCATTTACCAATCTACCGTAATTTAATATTTAGTTACAAGAATATACCACATTTCTGAATAAGAGAAAATTCAAATTGCCTTACATTTAAGAAATTTCGATAAGAAGCCTTTACATAATTATAATTATATTCCGGTATTTAAAACAGGTCGTGTCTGGTCTGGTCTATATAAAGTGCATATAAGAAATTCAATGCACGATCATCATATCAGTCGTTATCATAATAAATATAAGACCAAACTCCTTAGACGGATGTGTTTGTGAATGGGTCGTAATTTGCATCCCATCATTATAACATATAAAATCTCTACTGTATAGTATACGATATATTCCTCAATCCACTTACTTTACCCTCTCACCAATGCTTTTCTCTATTTGCATAAATATATCGTTCGTACGTGTTCAAAGTTCTGCCATTTCCATAATTCACCTACTAAAGTACAATGGTCTGGTCTCTGGTTCACATAATTTTGTAATGTGTTCTTTCAGTCATTCATTCATTCACGGGACGAAAAAACTCCATAATCATAGGAGATCATTTTGCAATAATAATTCACTGTCTTTCTAACGGTATGAGATAGGAAACTTCACATGATCCCCTAATCATCATACGAATGGATGTATTTCGGTTAAAAATATAATAGCTTAGTCGTTAAAGCCATATAGAAAACTCCGTGCACTAATGCATTTTATTCAATGCACATTACATTATAAAATAACCATTTGGCCCAAACTTAGACATTTTTTTTTTTTGGTTTCGATGCGAACATTTTAGAATATCTTAATTATAATTATTATTCTTAACGAATAATTTGATTAATAAATTAATAATTTTTATCCTTCATCATCATCTAGTCTTTTATTCCTCGCGGGAACATAAGGCATCAACAAATCTCCGCCATCTTAGTCTGTTCT
>JANTOP010034171.1:0-11340 GCA_027564815.1 Symmerus nobilis | reverse complement strand
AAAGAAAACCGCTTGCAGTACGCTCCATTTTTCAACCTTAACTGGAAAATTTTTTTTATACTTTAATTCAAGTCCACATAGAACGGCTTCTTGGGCTGCCTAGAAATATTTGTAAAATTTTACCCAACAGAACATCTATAAATATATATAAGAATCTAATGCTGATTACCTCTGTAATTTTATCTACCTCCCGTAGGGTCAAACCTCCCAGTCTACCCTATATACCATTTTGATGAAAATTATTAAAATATTTTAAAATCCATCAATCTGGTTCATCAGTGAATGCATTACACGATCAGTATGAACTGCGATAATCCGAATTACCCTGGATTTTATTAGGTCGGATTATCGCGACCGGACTGTATTGATGTACATGTGTTACAATATGCATTTCATCTACAATACAAGTCATTTCTACAACAATTCATTCTTGAAAAAAGTCATGACTCAAATCAACCGTCTATTGTAAATGTGTAGATGGTGAGTGGTAGAAGGAACCTATCCCATATTAAACGTTACAATGTTTCGTGGTACAAAATATTCATTCACTCTCAATCTCCCCTACTATGTGCCTCATTTTTTTTTATTATTCGTACTTACCATAAACTAACGAATAGTAGGAATAGTAGTGCTACTACTTATATCATTAAAGCAGAGAACAGAAACAATATCTATGTAAGATAAGAAATCCCTTAAAAACTAAGTACTGTGTACTGTATCTGTTCAAATGGAAGTAGTTATAGGTTTTGACCTTATATGGTAATATGATAGGGAATATCCCAATTGACAACACTATAATTAACATACGGAACCGAAACACAATGAAAAATACCAACCAAACGAAGTAATCTTACCCGCCTCATTTCAGTCAGAATAAATCCATAAACGAAGTTGGTTATTATCTCGATTCACCATATTTGTCAAGATAACCACGTCTGGTGGTCGACATCGTGAAGTGTTTATAAAATTCTCCGTTTTGTTTATTTTTCTTATATAAAATTAATATTATTTATTTATGTTTATTTTTTTTTTTTGCATTAATTATCTAAATATCTTAAAATGTATGATAAAATTTGAACGAAAGTGTTTTTTTTTTTGTATAACTACTACGTATGGTATAAGTTGGGATTTAGTTCATTTTCGATATGGTTATCATTTAATTAGTCTGCCGAGCCTTAAATTACGCTAATAGAAAATTTGACGGTGTTTTGTTGAACCAATATAATAGAAAGAACAATAATGAACACGGAATAGACAATAGATGGGTGGAGGATGCCTCAGTAGCTATTGTCTATAAGCTATATCAAACACTGTGTAATAGTGTTTCGGAGATAATAAAAACAGTCAACAGTCGAGGGTTCATGAAAGACTTTGAGACGATATAGAGAAGGTACATTACTTGTTTATACCATTTTTTATTTTAATCTCTATTCAAATCTACCTATTTTTGTAATATAATATACCTACTAAGTACATACCATATAACATTACTCATCATAAAAAATAGGAGTATAAATTTATAACAAATATTGTAAAACAGATTTTTAACAGCAGTGAAAAATTGGGTAATTTATTAGAAGACTGGGTACATTATGGCTATTCTCGTTTGTTAAGTAATAAGCGGGTTCAAAGAAACTTTACATTTAAAAAGACAAGACAAAACCTAAATAATAAAAGACTTGATAGAAATATTCGTCATAGTTTTAATCTAAATAGAATGGATATTTTTTATGGTACCGTAAAGGCCAAACAGTCACAAAAAACCAGCACATTCAATTTTACTTTACCTCACCCAAAAAAAAAAAAGAAACAAGCTCAACATCAAAAACTAGACATTTATTGCAGTGTTAGTAGATACAGACTGTTTAACAAAAGGATGTATGGCTTAATTTATTCCGGGATACCGTTAGAACCCTTCCCCTAAGGGGCTTTGTATTCAAAATCTTAGCTATCCTTCGACATTGGTCACCGAAAAACATCGTTCACCATAAAATTTGTAAAACATAACGTTTGAAGCCGTACTTCTGTGTTTGCATCCGAAAGAATCGAAAATGCCGTACGAAACGCTGTTAAATACATGAAAAATTCGAAGACATTAATAAATAAAATGGGAGAAACGCAATTCCGACATAAAAACTTCTATGATCTGCCAGATTGTGGCTCTATGCAGGAGACGATTAAAAATAAGCATTTAGTGATGTTATGTGTTTGTACGGAATTTTCTTCTATTATTGCTTGGTGGGAAGGTGGTTTTGGTTAAATATGGTCTAATTATTGGGAGTACAAAATAGTTCGGTCCGTTTTCAAAAGATGGCGCCGGCTAATTGCTTGTTAAAGTTTAAGTTGACACTGCTCCAATTGATAAATCATATAGGGAATGGTTTTGACGTTTCAAGATTGATGATTTTAGCGTTGAAGACAAGCCTCACTATGGACTGCTAAAAAAATTCTAAGACAAGGAATTACTCTAAGAGTACTAAGAGGCATTACTCGATAAAGATCTAAGTCAAACGTAAGAGAAGTTTGGGAGTAACTCAACAATCAGTTTCCGCACGACTGAAACCCATGGGAATGATTCAAAAGCAAGAAAATTGGGTGCCGTACGAATTGAAGATGAGAGACGTCGAACGGCGTTCTCCCACGAATAAACAGCTGCTCCAACGGTGGAAAAAAATGGTTTTTTGTATCGTATCGTAACGGGCGATGAAAGTCGTTTCGGGAAGAGTGCAATGCTCTGCATCTGGTGGGACCAGATTTAGGGAAAGGGTTTAGCTCTGGTCGCTAAGCTGGCGAAAAACGATCTGGTCAAAGTTGCGATAATAGACGTAGGAAGGTAATTAACGTCCTCAAATTGTTGAACCGAACAATAAATGCAAGTTCATTTAAAAAGTGGGAAATATAGGCAAAACAAAGTGCCATAATTAAAAATTCAAAGATACTTAGATTGATACAGTGATCGATATTCGATTGTAGGCACCAGAATAATTTGAATTACATATTAAATACGAGTCACTTGCGTGTAAAGGAAAACGTTCTTTGACATACCAAAAAACGATGAAATAATTTTAAATAAATAATTTTCGGATCCTGATGAATTTATATAATTTCTCTGACTTTTATAAAGTTTCCCAATTTTCATAAAATAATTAATTTCATTCGAAAATTCATTCATTTAAAAATTGATGGAATTATTCTATTTAATAATTCAGTGGCTGTTTGGCAAAAGCAGATAAATCCACTTTTTGCCATTTTCACTTTTTACGCTTAAGTTGTAGATATACTTGGTTTCTACCGTTTGCCTAAAGTTGATGAGCCAATTTTAATAGGAAATATTTTATTTTAACGCTTTACAAAACCTGATATGTCCACCAAGCCGTATATCTGTTGCCAGAAGCAGATTGTTTTCGCTCTCCTGAAAAATTGAAATAATGGATATAGCTGCTTTTGCCAAATGGCCACTGAATTCTATTTAATTTTCTAATTTTCGTAAAAATTTGGAAATGGTCGACAGAGATGTAGAAATATCAGGAAATAAATCTGGTAAAAGTCAAGAAATAAATAAAAATAAAATTACCCTGCCTTGTGGTCAAGGGTGAAATGTTTTCTGTAAAGATTTTACACTTTTAAAAGATCTCTATTATGCCTTTTCCTCTTGAAAATTTTGTACTCAGAGTTTATGCTCTGTAAATATTAAAATTTAAAATCATTTAATTAATTCAAATAACTAATAAATGTTTATCGCCAACTCACGAAATGATAATTCGAATTATATCCAAATACACAAATGTACATCGAAAATGTTGCCCAATATTAGTAGATATTGCCTCAATGTAGTGTCCGTGACCATACCGAATACGCAAGGCTTCGAATCAATTCTTATGAACTGAGCGAATGTCAATAACATAATAAATTAGTCATACAAAGCAACACAAGCTCTGCTGTAACACCTAATAAGAATAACTAACGAAAAGTATGTCGGTCCCACGGTATGCGCCATCCTACTATCTTATCAACTCAATATCAATATAACGGAATTAATTGCTGTTAACAATAATCGGCAATTTAAAATTATACAATAAATCTCTAATCTACTAGCGTCCCAATTAGATCCGTTTATGAAATAATATGACCCAGTGATTTTAAAAATAAAATTTTTAAATATCTTTACGCAAACTTCAAACTATATAATAATATAAATTGATCAATGTTATTATCTTAAAGTAATTATGTATTATATTATAATTTTACACAATTATCTTATATAATTTTACGATTATTTCATAATAATTCTCCATGTGAATTGTAAAGTTAAAATCATTAAAATTTTTAACACCACCATCAATTAAAATTTTTATGTATATTTTTAATTAAAATTTCTTGTATATACATATAACTTATTTGTAAAAATGTGTAGTAAAAATAGAGAATTACACATCCATTGTTCAAACAATTGTTCATTCGATATGATTTGCCTATATGTATTACCCATTTTCCTATGTATAATTAATCGTTTAATTTTGTTGTCTAATCTCATATACTTGTAATATTGTATAAGAATAGGATAGGCACCGAAATTTCGTGCATAATAGAAAATAAAATTTATACTAGCAACATATAATTTCAATTATAAATTAAATGAATCAAATTGAAATGTCTCGTTTTTGTATGCGTATATTAATAGACGTCCCACCCATTTCAATATAAATTTAAATGAATTTGTGACCCAATCTATCTGATCAGGTGTTAATTAAATGTATGCTGGTTTTGCTAAAGACTTTTAGAAGTAGGAATAACATAGAAATAAAATTTAACAACCAACTTGCGTATTTCGTAAAATGGAAATTAAAATGTGCGAGTGAATATATATATATATAATGTAATTGTACAGAACAAGTCACCTACCTACATAACAGATTTATGGAACAAAATCGTCTTAATATTACTTCTAAATATTTGAGTAAAATGATGCTAGAATGCAGGTAAAATGAAAATCTTTACTCGGATATCAGGGTGAAAATGCAGTAAACTATAAATGATTTAAGACATAGTAAAAGAAACATAAATTCTAACTTACATATAAATAATTAATATCTTGTCGCAATCTATGAGTCCACATTCATGGCGTCGATTTAAGGCCATAAAAAGCTGTTAAATATGACTCTGTAACAGTCGCCATTGACGGTAACGGCGTTTCCTGCATAATTTTCAAAGATAACTGGGCCAATTATGCCACCACTCAAAAATTCACACCAAAGTGTCATTCTTGGTGGATGAATTTGCCACTCTTGGAATACGTGTGGCTGTTCCGAATCCCAAATCTGGCAGTTCTGCTTCTTTACATAGCCCCTGAGATGGAAATGCGCTTCGTCTGAAAAGATGACTTTTCGGCCAAAATCATCATCACTATAGCTGGTCAATGGCCCATAAAGCGAACCCATATCGAAGTGAATGGTAATTTACCTTCAACTCCTGGGTCATTTGAACCTTGTAGAAGACGAATAATTTGAGGTCTTTGTGCAGTATTCTCCTCAGGCTGGTGCGACTAATGCCCAGTTGCTGAGATAGGTGTCGATTTAATGTCGATGAATTCTGTCCCACACTACGGGCCACAACTTCAATATTTCCGGGCGTGCGTACTGTTCGAGCTCGGGGACCACATCTGTTATCCAATGGCAAGAATGTCTCACGAACTTTACCAATTTGACTACAGCGGTTCCACTTGGCGCTCTTTCACAAATCAGTAAATGGCCCACCGTTTATATCTAATTTATTTATTGATATATATTTTATTTGAATATCGGAATTTTTCAAAAACCTACAACATTTCGTTACCCTTGTGGAGTTCGAAGTTGAGTTTGTAATCCGGATATCCGTGGATTCAAATATCAGAATAATCCTTTCATTATATTATTACCAGACCGTGCAAGCGATTTTACACCGGGGCTGTGACAGCAGCGCTCCCAGTCGATAATATATATTTTGGTATAAATTGGCTCACAACTCCTAAATTCATAACAGTTGCTAGAAATTTCGTGTGGTGTGCATAACACGGAGAACCTCTGTAGTACTTAAGCATAACCACCTGTTATTGCGGAGTTCTTCGTGGATAACTCGACGGAATAGCGCGTTCAGAGACATAAAGGTCTCTCCCAATAGCCCTCATACACTTTGAAAGGTTTCCGTCAACGATCTCTTCCATCTCTTGTTGGACAAATAGTGTATTTCTAATAGTTTCCGAGTGTTTTTTGCGTTTTGCCACAGATTTTACGTCGCCAGCTGATGCTTCCAATTTCTGACAAACCTTATGTATGATTGATCGGGCGCATTTGACAAATTGAAGATTTCTAAATCGACGTGTTACGCGTATATAACGACGATAACTGCATGTCTCTTAATTTATTGCGGTACTTAATCGTCCTCCATTGATTGATCTGAATAGAAAAAAAAAAAAAAACTATTAAATTATTCTCGATAAACATATATATGAGTGATAATAACATATATATAATTATTCTCGCACATATATGAGTGTTCTCAAATCCCGCACGCACCTGTATTTTATAAGTAAATGAGGGTCAGGAAATCCATCTTTTCTGCGAATTTTTACCTATAAAATAAACCGTTAATCAAATAACTAATATACGTGCACTAAAAATATTGGAGATTTACCCGTATTTTTTGAACTTCAGTATGAGTCTACTGATAAGAATATTCACCCCTGTATCCTTCATTTTCAATTGCAAGTGTCCGAAGTAGATTCGAAGGGCTTTTTCAGGTTCGCGTTGGGGCAGTCAACCAATTACGAGTCGGATCAGGTCGATCAATACTCATTATGGGAACCTGAATTTATTATTATTTATAGACATTTTATCCTGAAAAAAATCACTCAAATGTGATAATAAATCAATTTGTTTTGTAAAGTGATTACGAGAATTATCCACAACGTTATCTACCGATAGATTTATCTTTCGAAAAATCATATCAGATAAATGTTAGATGGATAAATTTCTAATTCAGCTATCATTAAATGCGCTTTTTAAACAACGTGTGGCTTCAAAGTAAAATATCGCTAATATGATCTTCACACTATATACAAACAATCAATCGAGACCTGGGTATACGCCAGGATGTCATTGAAATTATAAAATGACACTATCACCCATTCCATTACATTAAAATCGGTGCCATTAATTAAATTTTCTCTGTCAATATACCGAAACTTTCATGAGTGTGTCTACACGGGTATCTATACTTTATAGACTTTTAGTAATAAACTAGCAAATGTTTTCAATTAAATTAAAATGTAGGAAGATGTATACGCTCTTTAAGCATGAAGGTGGAGCAGTGCGGTTTAATTTTATATAAAAATTTTCATTTAATTATAGGAATTAGTACTGGTTGATTTTATTACTGATAAAAAAAGTAAGTTCAAATTATCATCTTGTTACCTAAAATTCGGGGAATCTAGAAGCCGCCAATTAAGTATCAATTCCCGGTAAATATAGGTTAACGGAGCCCATTTAAATATGAAAAACCGGTTTCTTTTCTTCAGCTTCTTAAGTATTTGCAACACTGATTCATCTGTTCGTAAGAAATACAAACATACAAACACCAGTTATGTATAGATAGTTTACAAATTATTAGAACTACTTTATTTTAAATTTAATACGAGTTATTATATTTTATTGAAAATAATGCTAGCTATAAATAGAAATAGATGAACAAGTAAATACTTATTAAGTTATTATATATGCAGAAGTAAATAAACGGTAGTGAATTTCCTAAGCTGGATATCAAGGGCGCCATAACAGTACTGTTTTATGTTTACACAGCATTATCTCACTACACTATACGGTTCATGGTACTTTTAGAATTGCTTATCTATAGTCAGTCCTCACGTCCTCACACTCTTGGAACTTTATCTCAGAGAGTTTGGGTATAACTTGACAAAAACGAATGTACCGTAAGTAATAATAATGTTCGGCCGCTATTCATTTTTCTTACGTGATATATTTAGCATAACGCTCTGCGACATAAATAGTGGCAAAGCTGATTTTCATCATTATTTTATTTTATATTTTTAGATGCAACAACTATTTCGCAGAGTGTAGTTGTAATATATAATTTTTTATTCCATCAATACTTAATTCATTTAATTCTATATATTTAATGAATATTGTATGCGGTGCGGTATACGCATTTGGTTGAAAAGAAAATCTTCTTTACTTTCTTTATAGACCAAGCTAACCGATCCACTCTCACACTCAGATTCACTTATTTTCTAAAGTGAATTAAAAATAAATAATAAAGGAATGGTATTTACATGTTATAATACATAACATACTTCGCTTAAAATATATTAATATTGATTTATTTTCTATGATTAGACATAAGTACGTACTAGAAATATATTAGATTTACATGAAGATAGTTAAACGCAATCCACCCATTCAAAATATGTACTATTTAATAAACCAGTGTACTTAAAAATTGTTTCCAGGAATGTCAATAATATACCAAGGTTTTACGTCATTCAAATAGTACAATATGTTCAAATATTCAAAACCTTCAATTTTATTGTTTTAGGAAATTTTAGACGAAATTTACCAGCTTTTATACCGCCACTCATACCGCATTTCGTATATTCACTATAACGATCTAACTCATTTATTAGCGAAGGATACGACGATCTAATACACAAAATATAATTGAATGATATCGTGAATCCGGGAAATTACCCTTGGAGTGCAGAAGAGCTCGATGGTGCTCCTCTATCCATATACGAAAAGTGACAGAAGCGGTATTGCGCTCGTCTCAAAATAGTTTCAATAAAATTGTATTGTGGCACTGAATTAATGTCTGACCATGACCCGGCAGAGTTGTATCGTCCTATACAGCAAAGTGTGCCAAAAATAACGGTGCATTACATCTACATGGTTTACTACATAGAAATGCAATCTAGCATTTAAATTTGTAACGATCGTTTGGTTGTTTTAATTTTATGCGTTACGCTTTGAGATTAGTTCAGAATATGAGTTATCTAAGGATAAGGTTTGAAATACTATTTTTTAGTTTATGGTAATTAAATTTAGTTCCCAATTCACATTCATTTATTTTATTTTACGGGTGTAATCTTTTAAAATAATAAAAGATTTCCTGGTAATAAATAAAATTAAGGGTTAATAAACAAAAAAAAGTGTTAATAAATAAAATACGAATTGGTCATCCACGAAAGATTTCAGAGCGTTTCAGTGGAGCGTTTAATGTTAAAGTAATTTACTCTCTAAGAAAGCTGACTCAACATTGAAGAAAACTGCTAAATATTTTGTTTTAATGAAATATGTTCCCCATTGCCTATTTCTAATAAAGATCCATTCAATTGAAAATTTTAACAATTCGGAAAGTTGACCGGAAAATTCGTGAAAAATGTAGGTAATAAGGAAAAAATCGGTGAAATACATAAATTATTCCGTGAAATTATTAAAATATCTAAAAACTAAGGTAGAATCGTTAAAAATTGGAAAAAGTTATGTAAAGTCATTACAAGTCTGGGTACATTTAGAATAAATAGAAAAAATCATAAAAGGTCGGGCAACATTGATAAACAGAAGGGTAAATCTTTACAAGTGCGGCAAATACTCGGGAAACTCACTAAAATTCTAATCAAATTTATAGAAAATCTGAGGAAATTGAAAGTAATCAGGAGGAATAATTTCGAAAATTCGGAATGTCAAGTAAGAAAATTATTGAAAAGTCATAGTATGTATAACAGAAAAAAGTAAAGAATTAGACCAAGTAGGGAAAGTTATATAAATTTGTAGAAAAGTTCAGGAAAATTCTGGGAAAATTAGAGATAGTCAGGAAAAATCGTACAAATTTCTGAAAGAGTTTGAAAAGTCTGGGAAGGTAGAAATAAAACTCGAAAATGTCAAAAAATTGCTCATTGATAGTTCGAGTCTTCGACGTGTTCTACTTTCTCTCGATTTTATTTTTACTGATTTTATTTCCTACTTTCATCATCCAACTTTCCAATTTTCCCTGATTTTTCTCACATTTTATTCGAAACTTCTTAACTTATCAGACTGTACCCATCGCAATTTATTTGTCTGAACTTATACACGGCTTACTATCCGACATCTGTCTGTTTCTAACATTTTCAAACTCTTCTGATTTTCCCCGACTCTTTTCATTTTTCCAGAATTTATCTGATTTTTTCCCCAATTTTCCCAACCAGATCTAGATTTTTTTAAACAATATCCCTACTATTTCCAAAATTTTCCTGTCTTTTTTACCGACTCAAGATTTTACTAAGTTTTCCTATTGTATATTTTCCAGACTTCTTTCGGACTGTCTCAACTTTCTCAATTTTTTACCAACATTTTCGCTTCTTTTTTCTAATTTTTGCAGTCTTTTTGTCTAACTTTGCCAACTTTCAGAGCTTTTACGAATTTTTTCCAACTTTCCATAATTTCTCGCAATTATGTGTGATTTTTCCCTAAATTTTCTAATATTTTATCAGCTTTTCCAATTTTTTCTTAATATTTTCCGATTTTTCCTAACATTATGTCGATTTCTTGACTTTTCCGGCATTATAACGTCACTTTTCAGAGTTTTTCGGACGTTAAGCAAGATTTATTAAACGGTTCGATCTTTTACCCGTATTTTTCTGCTTCTCCAAATTTCTCTTGATGCTTCCGATTTCTTCCGAATTTTTCCGATATTTTAACAGCTTTTTTCTGCTTTGCCAGATTTTTTCCCAAATGTCCCTAACATTTTCTGAACTTCTACAAGTTTTCCCCGGTCTTATGTCTAGAAATAAAACTAAAATAAAAACTTTTTAATTTAAATTTATTTGTTACCATATTTCTCAATAAATTTGTAGCATACCTTTTATTGATGACTGTATATTAGAATTAATACCAAGATATTTAAGCGGTTCTTTTTTTCTCGGGTTGGGTAGTTAAGTTATGTTAAGTTGTCTTGTCAACTTTACGATTTAAGATAACATAGTCAAGTATCATTTGAATTCATTTTAATTTGCTCTATATAAGTTTTTCAATTGTAAGTTGTACTGCCGTCCGGAAATGAAAAGTAGGGAAGATAAAATAGAAAGCATACGTATTTCATTTACCCAATTTTATTTTATTTTATGAGACGTATATTTGATATCGAAAGAAAACACATTCAAAGTTCAGAAACTACAAGGTGCGTTCCAAAGTAAACAGGGCTTTTTGAATCTGGCGCCCCATAGTGGCGCCATCTATGCGTTAGAATCTGCTATCCTTTATCGACTTCCTGTGAGAATTTCATGACATTTCATCTATTGAAAGTGAAGTTATT
>JANTOP010034149.1:0-11342 GCA_027564815.1 Symmerus nobilis | reverse complement strand
GTCGCCAATACCAAAAATCCGAGATATTCAGCTGTCCCAACTTATACGGCGTCCCAACCTATACGACATTCCCCTACGTCATGAGAGTCTCGCTGTAAAAGGAAATGAAATTTACCATATTCTGACTTTGAAGAAAATCGTAAGTAATAGTTACAAGATTAATAACTTTAGATGCTTGAGCACTTACATAGTACAAATAAAACAAGGTAAGAATTTTCATGTTATCTTGCTTGTGATTTAATGCATTATAATTGTACAAATATGCAACTACATGTCTAATTATATTAATAGAATTACTTAAATTTATTTCTTTTAGTTGAAGGATATTTTTTTCCTAAACACATCAGAGTTTCGAGATAAGGGTGCCTGATACTTTGTAGTAAAGAAATGATTCGTGAAGAAATTATTAATATAAAATATCCTTCCTAAGATATACGAGAAAAACTTAGTCAAAGTTTGTCATTGTAAGAAGTTTCGCCTCATAAATATTATCACGTGCTTCGGATTATCCTTCCGAAAATAGGTAGAATTTTCAAAAAAATTTGTATTCTTCTCTTTTTCATCCATTGAGGTTTAGCATAACTATCGATCACCCATTATATATATCACTCGAATAGACTAGCCAGCCCATTTAAACGAACTAGTTTATTATCAGGGAAAAAATTGATAAAATTCCCCTGTTTTTCACTACTATTTCCATCTGCAACAATCTCTATTATAATAAGTGTCAATTGCATATAGTTTTTATAGAAATATTTTGATTAGAATCGCATGGTTCGCGATGCACACCTCCAGGCACCACATCATCAGTTTGCAAAATAATATTTGTACAATAGCAATGGCTATCTGTCTCCATTTATATTATACAAGTATTAATATCATCGTCAATTCTTCGTTCGGAATTTTTACTGATAAAATCTAATATTATTATCAAATTTCACACAATGAAATAATTTTAATAATAAAACTACAATTTGCTCTTGTTTCTACTACGTTACCATCGCATAAAAAACTTAATAAATGAAGTACCAATCGACCAAATGTTGGCAAGAGGAATATTATATTTTCTATTTTATCAAATTTCATAATTGATATTTACTTTATTTATGATTACGTACTTGCGGCATTGTATCAATATAATATAGCCAGCACAACACAACCGAAAATTATTGATATTATGACAAACAAATAAAATTGGTGGTGTGGCGATTTCGTAAGGACATTATTCTAGACAGTGAGGATAATATTAAGTTCAAACTTATTTGTCCTTGCAGACAAAATATTGTATAATGGTATAGTAATTAGTTAATATCTATGTGACTGTAACGAATATTATCCTTCTTCCCATATATACTCAATCTACAATTCATTTGTATTGATATTGTATCCTATAGATTCGCAGTCCATGTTTTAATTGTGTCTATAAAATGCTATGTACCGATAATATCGATATTTCTTATTCAGTTTTTTATGATGGTCGGTCACAGAAATATCAACTAAAATAATGAAGTGGTTAGTTTGAGGGATCAATACGCGACCGATTGCAAACATCAGTATAAATTCAATTATCGTATAAAACGCGTGTAACTTTTTCTCCATAAGCAAAATTTAATTTGTTAGAATTGGAGAATTATTCAATGGACGAAAGCAAATATGGAAAAAGTAACCGCTAGCTTATTTTGAATTAAATTTCGAATTTATTTAATTATCTAAATAAAATAGTTGGTGCAATAATTAATGTGATGGCTTTCACAGTTTATTAATTTCAACTTTGTTTCAAATTTTATATAACAAACTTGTGTTATAAATTGTTTAAATGTAAAAATGAAATTTGGATACAAAAAATTAAAAGTATAAAATGTATATAGAAACCAAACCAAAAATATGAAAACTTTTTGTTGAATATTTGTTAAGAATCAAGGTGAAATGCAAAATATTAAGGGAATATTATCGTTAATTTGATTTTTGTTTAGTAATTAAATATTTTCATATGAAAATATAATAAAGATTCGAGAATTTGATTGAAATCATTTATTTTTGCAATTGGATTATTTTTATTATTTTAATAAAAAGTTTACCATTAAAATTTGAGTTGGCCTAAAGAATTTATCATAAAATTATAAAAAATTTACCCCAAAATCTATCCACAAATAGGAGTATGAAATAAAACTCACATATGAATAAAAATTAAATTATCTTTGGGGACAATGGTTAATAAAAATATTTTATGGCATACAATTAAATATATTTAGCATTTCCTCTTATTTTAATGTTATCAGCAATCCGAAAAATTAAAAAAGTTCGATTTGTCTAAATAAATCAATTAATATAATAGCCAAGCAACTTTTATGGTCACCAAAAATCATAACCGGACAATTTAATTATTCTTCTTCATCTGACTCCTTAAAAATAAACTCTTTTCGGCCAAATTATGATTTGTTCGTCGAAATCAGTATATCGCGAATATATCGGAATTGAATATTAGGCAATTGAACATCTCAAATTGCCGTATTAAAAGTAATTGCTAAGTACTGTAGTGCTATCAATATATTCAACTTCCATATGGGCTGTCTCCAGCAGTTAATATTTTAGAGTACGTGCCAAAAAATGGAAGTTCATTTGAATATTCTCTTCCTCCGAAAAATACTTATTTTAAGAGTTATTATTCACCACCAAAGTATGTATAACTTAGTATTTATGAATAAAAACTAGTAGTAAAGTAACATACTATACTTGATAACAACTTTTGATTTAAGGATAATATGGGCCATTTATACATTTTTTTCATTAAAAATAAATAAACTGCAACTAAAAATTGATTGTTGTGCAATATTCAATGTTTAAAATGGCTTTTTTCTAGCTTTTAAATTTGTAAATTTAGTAATTATTTACTAGTTTAAGTTTATCAGCAAACTAATGTGTAGAAAATATAATTGTAAGCAGCGCTACTAACAGCTCAAATGGAATTAACTAAATGTGAATGAATTTCTAAACGAGCGGTCCCCGTAGGTTGGCCATAGTTTGTGTTTTTGTCCAGTTTAGTTTTGTTGCAATAAAGCGATTATTTTTGCAAAGTGAATATAGCACCAGAAAGTTGGTCTCAATAACTAACTTTTGCAAAAAAATATTATTGGTATCATTGGGTAATCAAGAAATACAGAAAATTTTCAAAATGTTTGCAAATCGGGACTTTGAAAAATTGGTCCTTAGGTTGGCCCATCCGAAATACCACTTAATAAGTCTACAAATGAAACGAAGATCATGGATTTTCATCGTTCATGAAAACTTTACGGTATTTTTTAACAAAATTGAACGTCAATAGTGTAGAAAAATTATTCAAAATGGATGAAAATGAGTTATTGAACATAAATCGAAACCGCAATTTTCGCACGTGAAATTACTTCGTTGCATATTAGCGAACTTCAGATGAACTGTGCTGAAAACAAGCTTGTAAATGATGCGAAAATCTGCAAACATAAATGCGCATATATACATGACGTTTGAGCCAAGATAATGAGCCAGCCTACGTGCCTCGAGTGGGCCAACCTATGTACTATAGCCATTTTGACAATTACCCCCACATCGTTATCGCTCGTCGAAATATTATATGTTCGGAAATGTATATAGATGATAAAAGTGAACTAAAAATACAATAATTCAGTAAATTACACATTTACTTTTTCATGAAAAATGTCCACCATACGAGCACTTTAAATATTCACTGCGAAACTCTCCGCAGAAATATTTTCGGCTCTGTCGGGCACAAATGTAAGCGGCGTGTATTATAACTTCTACGCCTCGCCTGAAAGTATTAGGGGAATGTATCTAACTACACAACGCCAATAAAAATATCAGAGGCAAACACGCAAGAAATCAGATATTGTATTATAGGAAATAGATATAGTAGGCTAACTTACGGATCCGCGCGGCGTCACGTACGGTGCCGCCCCCCTTATGTTTTTAAAACGCAATTCTATACTTATTAAATAAATAAGTATATTTATTATTTTATTCAAATTTCGTGACAACGTTTAAAAATTTTCATATTGGAATTAAAAAAAAAATAATAAAATATTTACAAACGATTGGAAATGTATAATTCTCTTTTAATGTACAAAATGCACAATTTCACAATAAAATATATCGAACACATAAAGTACATTTAGTACAAATTCTGATGAAATATGATATATGTATTATAGTATACATACACTCATAAGATCCTTAACAAATTGTTTGTTTTGAAGCCTGAGCAAAAAATGTATGTGGCCCTCTTATAGCTCTATTTTCAGCTTTTTATGTTTAGATAAGAATATGCAATATATTTTATATATTCTAATATAGGTAAATACAGTATAACCTACTTATAATGGATCACGAATTTTGTTCTTTATATCCTAAGGTTCATTATAACCGAATATTATCATTTTCCATTACTGTTATTTAGTAACATTATTAAAATATGTTGCAAATTTTTTCCACTTAAAAAGGCTTAGAATTAGTACTAAACGTTTAAAATAGATCCAATTCCAATCAATATGCAATCACTAGCAATGAGAATTTTGCTAATGAGAGCTAATAAGTATAAGCAAAATCAAACCATATATAACCACCTATTCATAACTATTTGACGGTTAGGGATTGTATGAAAAAATGCATGTTTCTATTTCAGAGTACAGATGGAGAGCGAGCTTTTTCAAACCTCGCTTATAGTGGACCAACTTATTACAAATATTAGTCTACACTTTCAATAAAATAAATTAAATTTCAATAAAAATCTTTCCATAATTATTGAATAGAACTTGTGGAGATCACGAAATTGCTTGTCAAAAATATGACAATCGAAGCAATTTAAAATTGAAGCAATTATTAAATTTTTGAAACTAAAATATTTATCAAGCTAAAAGGAATGTTTATAATCGATTTATAAATTGATTCACAAAAAGACCGATCTAACAACACACTTATCGGGATTATTAAGGATAGTAAATTCTATTGTGGATTTAATAATAAAAAATAAATATTCGCGGACGACGTACTCCTCGGAGAAGAAAAAAATGCTACAAAGAAATCTGGAAATTCTACCGACGACCCTGCACGAATCAACACTCTTCAATTTCAATGATATGTAATTTTTATTTACATGGAAAATATACAATTTACTCCATAAATTGCTTCACAAATTGTTTCATTGGGTTCTCCACCCGCAGGCATATTAGGATAATTAAATTTATCGAAAGTAATTAGTGAAGCAATTTTTATTGAAAGTATCAGAAAGTATCTGGCAAGGTTCTAATCGAGAACCCATTATAAGCGTGTACATAATATCCATTTTAGGAAGTATTGCATTAAATGAATACGGGTGTCCCTCGAGATACACGGTTAATTGGTTCCGCGTATCTCGAAATCGCGTAAGTCGAGTACAAACGTAAATTAGTAAATTAGTGCAAACTATTAGATTTCGTTCCGTGTAACTGGAAATCGCGTAACTTGAAGTTCGAAACTCATACAAAAGAGAAGGTTTCGTTCCAAGTGCAAAAATTATGTACTTTCAATACAAAAAATGTTGATTATCTAGTTTTAATTTCAGAAATATAATCCTATAGGCAAAAAAAATCTAAATCTAAAAATCTTCATAAATATTTTATTAAACTGTATTACGTTAGGGAAGCAAAATTCTAAAAATTATATCTCAAAAACCAAACCATCTGTCAGTGTAAATTGTTGATATGATATCTATTAGGATTAGAGCTTTGGAAAAAAAATATTTCTTTGGGGGTATCTTTCTATCGGAGGGGGTGAAAAATTGAAAAAACTGAAATAACCTATTTTTTTATTAGGACATTTTTTTCTCAAATTTTTTTATAATACTTCTGAAGTACTCTATTCAAGACGGTTCATTTCATATATCACACAAGGAAATCGAATAAGCCGTATAGGAGTTATTAGCGTTGGAACAAGACCCAACACCCAATATTTTAGCAAAAATACGACACTTTGAGATACCCCGCATTGTAATTATAAGCCGAATGGCGAAACAAAAAAATACGTGTCGAGTATTTTTTCAACCTTAACAAATTCTGAGACTTTTATCAAAACCACGCAACTCGAGTACCGCGTAACTCGAGGTATGCCGCAATTTTTTTCCGCGTATCTCGGAATTCGCGTAACTCAAGTAAGTAGAGCAAAGAAATTATTGCTAAATATATAATATTATTTCCATTAAAATCCCTAAATATTTCCAGTTCGGAACTAAGTTCAGGCAGAAAAAAGACAGATAAGTAAATAGAGTAATTAAACATTAAAGAATTTAATTAGCAGCAAAAAAATATCTGGTACTACAGAGAAAGTTCGCACGGACGAAAAATTAAAAACTTAGACATAACATTAACGTCTGGAGGAATGGAAAGAGCTAATTGAGTTGAAGGAAGGGAAATCTTTAGAATGTTCTAACTGCGGGTCATAAAACATTATTTTTTTTTCCTGGGGAAAGTAATAGGGGATAGGATTCTCCAATGATTTTTTCACTTTTGGTTTAAATTTTTAAAAGTAAATCCGTTGAATGTGTTATTTCTAGTATTATGTGTACTTGAAATATGCAGGCAGAATTTCATGGAAAAATTTGTGTTGACATGTAAAAGTCGCGTTATTTAGTGAAGTCTCGGAGACTCGAGTCGGGTGGGGCACTGTAATATTATTTTATTTCGACACTCTTTTGTTTTAGGGAGTGTCCAAACCCACCCGACAATTTTTTTTTCTAATAATTTGCAGCTGTTCGGAAAATGTTCGATAAACGTTTTTATGCAGCACAATAAATACTTTCCTTGGCAAATAATTACCTATTGAGTTACCTTTCAAAATGCATCTCACTCTTTAAAATATTCTCTTACAGACAATTTTTGTGGGGCTGTCCCCTACATAAAAACTGTGAAGGCAGAAAACGATGTTTGAAGTTCCCCAAAGGACGATACACAAAACCAAATGTCAACTTCATCAGGGAAATAGAAATTCTGAATGAAAAAAATTCGGGCTAACTCGTTGTAATCGGTGTTATCCCGGATTTTTTCGGGGATTTTCATTCTGGTGAAAAATGGCACTACTTTAATTGTTTATAACTACGAAATATTTTCCCTTCCTATCATCCTTTCAATCATCAGTTTCTCAATAAACATATACATAATATTTTGTAGGTATACATTTTTAATTGAATTAAACTTAATTTCAAATCAATTAAAATCAATATTTCAATCAATTAATCAACCTTATAATATATTTATTTAATATTATAGTTGTATTTTTTCAATTTATATCATTAACCCATTATACACCACAGTTGTATGTATATCGTACATTTACCTCAATTTAACAATATTTACCTTCAATAATGATAAAAAATCGCATAATAATTTGCCAACAATTTCTTGGAAACTGATTTTGATGGAAATTTCCGTGCTAACAGATATTATATTAAATGATGGCAATCAGGCAGTGATTTATTGAAAAATAATATTTTTTATGTGAAATTTTCATTTAAAAAGATATCCACTGAAATATGTCAATGGCGAATTTGAGGTTCCTTAATCATAAATTACTATTTATGGGAGTGTTGGGACTCCTACCCTTAAACACTCGAAGCGGTTATTGTAGCCTCTTCCAATACCTACCTACAAAGTGACCAGTTAGTATAAATTCGTTATCATATTAATAT
This sequence comes from Symmerus nobilis, assembly GCA_027564815.1. Classification (NCBI taxonomy): domain Eukaryota; kingdom Metazoa; phylum Arthropoda; class Insecta; order Diptera; family Mycetophilidae; genus Symmerus; species Symmerus nobilis. The sequence continues at coordinate 3,634 of JANTOP010034149.1, read as the reverse complement.
CTATCATATTTGAGTTGATGAGCAAATTCAAAGATTTTTTATTGGTCTTAATGTTAATTCCATTTTACGAGAGTCTAAATTAACTCATTCGCAAATGGGTTAAAAATTTTATTAATTCATAATTAATTATATTATAATATGTTCAAAATAAAACCCAATTACAGATATTGTTTTTAAATCATATGAATTCAGTTGAAACAATAATTAAAATGTCACATCATTGTAACAAAGTTGCCAGTTTTGAATAACTAATAAATGTAGTACAAATATGTAATAAAATAATAAAATTAAAATCAACATTTTACTATGATTTTCGCGTATTTATAATAAATTGCATTATAATAAAATTATATACGCTACTTGGAAAAACAATGATAGTTTAATACCACCCACCTACCATAATTTATTATATACGTTCGATTATATAATAATATTTGTCATGAGAAGATAAACAGTGAAGAGCTGTCATTTTTAAAATTTTAGTTATCTCTGCCAGCCAAGGCTAAATTCAATTAATTGTTTTCTTAGGAAAATACTCTGATAATAATTTATTTCTATATTTATTTTGACTGTCATCGTAGTCCAGCGAATAGAGCAAGTGTCGTGTCCTCCAAGGTGACAACAACTATCGATTGTAAGCACTATAGGGAGGTAATGAAGTTTAATATCGATGTTTTACAGCTCAACACTGCACGTATTTATTATTATCGAGGAAAAATATCTTTATTTTTCTACTTAAACTTACTAAAGTTATAAATTAGAAACGACTCCTTGTCTATCATACTTTTAATCTTAAAATATACCCGAATTAAGTCGTTTTATTTTGCGTTCTAGAAATATTGTATTTCTAGTTCTTAATTCAAGAAATTTCACTTAATGTAACAATCATTAAGTATACTAATAATAATAATAATATTAAAATTATTAATGGATGGTAATTAAATGGGAATGTTTTAAACTTTTGGCCACACCTATTAAAATTAATTGATAATGTTTTATATTATAATTTCCTAATGTCTAATTTATACCATTCATAATTCGTTTTTAGTTAACTTCAATTATTGCATTGAGTCAGATTTATTTATATTTCAATAAAATTTTAATTGTCTCCAAATGATAATAAAATTTTAATACCAAACATAATATTCAAGATTTTGGACACATTTTCTTTAGCTATTATTTCGCATAAAATGTTATTTTTACTATTTCCACTTAAGCCATTAACGCCACACTGTAACCCAAATCTACCGCCAAAACTCTCATAAAAATTTGTTGGCAATTATATTGCAAAAATTACTACGACTCCACACATAATATAAGTACCATTCTATATATTATGTTGTTTCAATTCGACCATTGTGAAATAAGAAAACTTTCTAAAAATCTTTAATATATTAAAAGGGACAATCGTTGTCAAATAGATTACCCATCGTATACCAGAATTTCACCAAATGGCTAAAAGTGAAACAAAAAACATCCTTATAATAACAGTTAGTTGAGGATATTTTCCTTAGCAAATAAAGAGAAGTTGAAAAATGATTCTGTACAAAGTACAATCAACTCACACATACTCGTATCAATATTATCGGACGGCTATTGAACTTTCTGACCGAAAATATGGGTTTTGTCTAATATTATAGCAAGTAACACGTTGATATTTACTGTTTAGATTAGATTGTTATTGCCCATTCCAATGATAGAAAAAATCGAAAAATCATATCTAAAGGATAATAACTTCGTTAAAAATGACTATGAGAGGACATACAACATATTAATTTAATTTCAGATGATTTGTGATATACATATTAGAAATTGTATTGACTTGACATCGATGAAAAGTTACATCTTTTTGTGTAGAAGATATATTATATGTACTTAAATTGATTCTCTTGGTATTAATAATTTAAAGAATTTTGTTATTTATATATAATTTGAGGTTCCAGACAGGACAGTATATTTCTCATTTATATTTGGTCCCATTCATTTTGGACTTGCAGATAGGCTGACATTTGACTTTTTTCACAACAATTTTTAGTGGCATTATTCGTGAAAATAAAATAAATTTATAAAATTATAGCAATGAAAATATCGTGTGGACACATCGTGGTATCGAATGTTATCCGTTTTAACCAATTTGCTGGTTATATGGTTTAATTTTAAAGTGTCTTTTAATAGCTATTAAAAATTAAAATTACTATTTCGTGAATTCCGGATAAAAGTACTCTTCAGGATTGAGTGAACGTATTTTGCTGAATGTGGAACACTTTCTAGAAAAATTCCTTACGAAAATTTTTGTAATAATAATTTGCACAGAGAAATTGCATAACATTACTATATAATATAATGAACTTAAATTAAATTATAATAATTATATTCATTTTTTCATATTTCATTTTCTCGTATTATAGAACTCCTATACATATAGTATACGAAAATTCTATATACATACTTTTAACCTAGTTACTCACACTAAAAAAATAAAAATTTTATTCGCAACATTTCTTATCATAATAAAAATTTCTAAGTTCAATTTTGGTATCATTTTGCTAAATTTGCTTAGCTCTATAGATATGAACTTAAATGAAAATATTATTAGGCAAATAATTAGCCCAGTATTCATTGCCTGCAAAAGATTTTTGTATACTTTGGAACGGAGAAAATTAAGTTTAAATTGTTAGTTTAAAACCACGGTGCCCATATAAAAATTACTTCTAGGTATTATATATTTTGAAATTATTCCGAGGCAATATAAAAATAAATTGTCTATATGTACGAGTGTCAACAACACTTTTGGACCTATAACTTATTGATTTGAATGAAATTTTGTAGAGTCGTAGTTTATAGGAATCAAGAAATATTTACCTAAGGAAATTTCAGGAACCTAGGGACATTTGGAATACGAAGTATTCTTAGATATTTAAGGTATCTACTGTTTAAATGTATGCGCCATACAATTTAAAGTTTAAATAATTAGCAACAATCTAGTACTATAATATAGTGAATGGGATCAATCTGCGGTACCATCGTGTTTAAGATTTTGAGAATTTAATATCCTCTGTCAAATAAGAGCATTCAAATAATTAGAGGGCAGTTAAATATTTATTGTTTTCTATTAGGGTTTCTCTCCCGGGATTTTTCGTTCCCGATTTCCCGGGAAATCCACAAAAATATCTATTCCCGATTTTTCGAGAAAATATTTTAAATTCCCCGGATTATTTTAAACAATTATCATCATATAACATCATCAAAGATAAAGATTTCAAAATTGTTTTATTTAAAAATATTTGAAAACAAAGTATGTTTCTTGTTGTGGATGTTCTTGCTACACATTTACATTGGACACCATCAAACTTTATTTTTGGCAAATAATCAGTTTTTTTGTATGCAGCGCCACCTACATATGTTATATTTTTCTTAGGTGTATTTTGACTTATTCTGTAGTCCCCCGGAACACCACTTTTCGATCGGACTGAAATAAGGGAGTTAATATGGAAAAACCATATGTCGGCAATGTTCGGAATTTTTTCGTTGACATCAGCAAGAGTCAACATTTTTTGCAATTTATTAATGAAATAAAATTTTTTGATTTCTCAAAAAATCGTTTTCGACGAAAAAATTTTTGCCTCCCCCCTCC
>JANTOP010034138.1:0-11343 GCA_027564815.1 Symmerus nobilis | reverse complement strand
CAGAGTACTACAGAGTAGGCAATGGAATAAAATCGTGCGTCGCGTCGTATTTATAACCGGTTAAAAGAATTTTGATTTCCCTCTGAAACTACTTTGTTTGTTTTTTGCATAGTAAAAAAAGACAACGCATTTTTAATAACAAATTACAGGAAATGGACATTAAAAATGCATTTTAAAAAGGCATTTTGTAAACAAAATGCACCAATAATGCATTTTCCACAAAAAGTGCATGTATATATAAAAAATAAAAAAAATTGCAAAATAAAGTACATATATTCGGAACCAGGAGAATACGAAACGAATTTATCCAGTTCCATAATTACGATAGATTGAAAGAATAAAAATAGGTAATTACCTTTTATTCCGGTCTCTACTTACAATAATGAAATAATAAATTAATGATTAAAAAATATTAATTTGATAGAAAAAACGCAATGGTATAATTAAAATTAATGAAACGAATATTAATTTATTAATTTTTATTATTTGTTAAATTTGATATATTTATTTAATCTATTTATTGTTTCATATTCTATTTTAATTAATTTTAATAATATAAATTAACTTAAAAATTGAAATAAATTCCGTTTATAATTTATTATTTGTTAATTATAATTAATTCAGTTCGAGATTCTATTTCATTTAACTGAAATCTTTTATTTTGAACGATAAATTATAAATGTTTGTTCAGATGTCGTTAATGAAAGCTTCCAAAAACGAGCCACCCATCTATGATCGAATATAATTTCTATTAGCTTGCATACAGTTTTCTTAGTTCAATCTGGAATCGATATACAATCTTTTAATTAATTAATTTTATTTTTTAGGAATTTTTATATCAAATTGAAATTCCTGAAAAAATTTAGAAAATATTTATTTGTTCTCTCTATTTGAGTATATTCTTAAGGTAACTGTTATTCTCAACACATATTTTCATAGTATATTTCCCATACTTAATCCATACATTTTGTATTATTGATTTTTCTTCTGTAAATATGAATACAACCAAATCGAAATACCCATACTAGTTTTTGACGAAAATACAATGAATATGAAGTTTTTTATGCCACCTAGAGAAAGAGATTCCCAGTCAGTTCGTCGCCGTCGCTCGAATGAATTAAACGTGGGTAATTTTTTAAAGTGAGAAATTTTGAAATTTTCTAACAATTAATTTGGCCACAAATTGACCAAAAAATTAAAAAAAAAAGATTTATTAATTAGAGAATAAAGGGGCACGTAGTGCTTATTTATTTATTTTTTAAATGAAATAAAAAATTTTTTTTTATAAATAAAATGTGGAAATAAAAAAAAAAATTATGATAATATTTGGAAAAGATAGATAATTTGTTTGGAAAACCGATATTTCTATTATACAAGTAAATTGTCAAAACTTTTATTTTTTTTCTATTAAATATACTAAATACGGTGAGTTAATTTACATAATGTTGATTTCTTGATATTTAAATAAATGATTTTTTCTATATAACGTATAGTACATGCCCTATATAAAAAAATTGAAATGATTTGAAGTCAAAATTATCTACGCGTGATAATTTTTTTTACAAAAAAAAAAAAATTGGAAGGAAAATAACAAAGTTATAAATAATTTAAATTTATGTAATAATTAAATCCAAATGTTTTTCATTAAAAAATAAAATTCAATTTGAAAATTTACTTTTATTAATGTTCGGCATTTTGCAATAATATCTTTTAAAAGAAACGTTGAAGCAAAAAAAGAGATATTTTAAGCGAGAAGGAAAAGAATAAAATAAAATTTAGAAAATTTTTGATCTTAACAAACACAAAAAAAAAAAAAAAATATCGGAAAAGAGTAATATTAACTTTACTGTTGTTTTAGGGTAGTCGGAACATTTTCTTTTTACCTGAATTTGTCTTTTGTTAAATAGCCCGGAATAGCTATGAGCTTAAAAAAGGCTAGCCGTACGAAAAGTCTATCGTTAAGCGATGATTTTCCGTTACGATCACCACGGCCGAAAAATACCAGTACCAGTAATAATAGTATTAACAGTATCAGCCCGAATGCGGCCAAAAAATCCGAAGATACGGCAAAAATATTCAAATACATTGATGATAATGTGATTGGGAAAGGGGTCGCTTTTCTTGGACCGTTCGGACGTAGAAAAGGTATTTGTCTGATAAATTTATTTTTATTATATTTTTAAAAATTGATAATAATTTGTGTGTCGTTAACCGTTAACTTTACTGATAAGATTATGGAATTAAACTATTTAATTTATTTATTTTCAATGTCTATTATAGACAAATAAATTGATAAACCTAACTGTCAACGCAAACCTCCTAATAACAAAATAATAAATTATTTAATTATCTAATCAACATTTAATGCAGAAGCAGATGTCCCTCGGCCACCGAACTGGTTATTTCAGGTTGAAATGATTATTTTTGGTTAAATTTAATTTGAATCGATTTAATTAATTTAAACCCATTTAAAGCTTTAAGCAAAATGGGTTCCAGGAAGTTTTAGTTATATAAGAAGAACGTCCCAGAGAATTGTTCTTTCAGAAATTTTAATTAAAATTCCGTTGATATCGATCGATTCCGGAAGTTTTTCTGGATATGATCCAGTTGCTATGAAAATATTTGGATTTATCGCTTCAACCAGCTCATTTGATTTTCAGATAATGTGTCAAGAAATAACATTTTTAATAAAAATAAATTACTGAAATTATATTGTATTTTGACCGACTTTAATTTGACCACCATGACTTTAATTCCCTCTATTGTTTATAAATTTTTATATTAAATTACCTTTCCGAAATTATGATTCGTTTTTAAAATCGGCCATCAGAAACTATGAAAGAACTCTGTAAACGGTGAATGTGTTAGAAAACATGCCTGTCCACTTTGCTGAGAACCACTTTGTTCTAATGGATGATTCATCGGGAGGTACTTTTTCCAATAGACATTTTTTATCAGATCACGCGTGACTCGTGTCAAACTATAATGACAATTTGACTCAGTATTGTATGCCATTTCATCATGGAAGGACTAACACGGACACAGCGTCTCCAAATTGTACAACTGTATTACGAAAATTAGCATTTTGTGAGAAATGGTTTTCGTGCACTTCGAGCAACTTACGGTCAGCATAATCGACCTAACGAACGCACCGTCAAAAAATTCCAAACCCAATATTCATTATTGGATGACCTGCAACCGAATAGATCACGTCCAGCACGTAGTGAAGAAAATATAGCGTTTCACACAACCTATCTTGGTTTTTGGTTCAAAAGCGTACAAAATACAGCTCATGCAACAATTGAAACCGCCAGACCTTAATTTGCGTCATTGTTTTAAGTGAATGGGCTCTGGAACAGCTCGATGAAGATCCGCTGTTTTGTCGCAGAATTTTGTTCAGTGACGAGGCCCATTTCTGGCTCAATGGGTACGTTAATAAGTAAAATTTCCGTACTTGGGCTGATGAACAACCCGAAGAGTATCAAGAAGTACCATTACATGCCGAGTAAACCACCGTTTGGTGTGGTTTATGGGCCGGTGGAATCATCGGACCATATTTCTTCAAAAATCAGGCCGGCCGGAACGTAAACGTCAATGGTACCCGCTATCGCGGCATGATAACTGACTATTTGCTACCTAGAATTGAAGCCCGTTATGTCGGTGACATCTGCTTCCAACAAGACGGCGCTACTTGTCATATAGCGCGTGAAACAATGGACTTATTGAGAAATAACTTTGGTGAACGGTTAATTTCACGCTTCGGACCGGTCAATTGGCCTCCTAGGCCGTGTGATATCACACTGGACTTCTTTCTTTGGAGTTAAGTAAAGTAAATATCTTCACGAATAAACTAGCATTATGCTCGATCGAATGATTGAAAATTGGACCTTCAGAATGGACCACATAAAGCGTAGCTGCGGCCAACATTTACAAGGAATTATTTTTTAAAAATAAATGGCATGACTTGTACTTTCGGTTGAAAATAAAGTTTACACTATTACATTGAATTTTATGTGTTTTCTTCGTTTTTGGAAAAAGTACCTCCTAATGAATCACCCTATATGTATATAGTCCAAAAACTGAAATCTACAATAGAATATCTTTTTTGAAGTATAATTATCGAATCAGTTGTTTTTTAGACTTTTCAGATCGGAGTTTAGAGTCCAGGAAGTAAATAGTTGGCTCAAATGTAAGGGTAGATGTGAAGGTATCAATCTCGAGATATTCCCTAGGTATCCAAATCAAATAAATTTTATCCGATAGAAAGAGGATAGAACTTTTAATATGTAGAATTTCATCTGGTTATTTAGTTCCGTTCCGGAGATATTAAATCTGGAAATCGATAAATTTTTTATTTTGGAAGACTTTCAAAGATCCTTCGGGAAAACATATTTCTCCCAAAGTACTAATATCCGAAAATAACCTGAAATAATTTCCGTTGAATCTATCTTTCGATTGGTTGTTAGATAAATCCTAAATCTCTATTCGTTCCGGAGATATACGTCCACCTTTAAGATCGAAATTCATAAATCTTCATGCATAGTGTAGGGATTATATTTTTTCAACGGGGGCAGGGGGGGGGGGAGGAAATCTATTTGACTTATTGATTTTAGAGAATAGATCAAGAATTCATCCTTTAACCCGCACTAATTGAATGAACCTCTCCTTCTTTAACCCCCGAGCCTCTGAAAATCCAGAATTTCGTACTTTGGAATGCACCTCACGGGGAGGAGTGTCGGATATTTCGACCTAAGATACCAGGGAATGCTTCCCCAGGATGGGAACTACCGATTTGCTAATTTTCACATTCGTAGGACGTAGTTGGAAAGGTTCTCCCTTTGAAAAAATGGGGCAAAAGATCGAACAATTTAATTCTATGGCTTATTTTCCCATAGAACCTGGTCTGGGTAGCAAATACATCGACAAAAATATTAAAAATTAGAAATTTCAGAAAAAGTTGATAAACAGCCAGAAAATGTAGTCGGTAAATTGAGAAAAATTCTAAAACCATTAGACTTTATTCACGAAAATGTTAAATGCATTTATCTCAATACTATGATTTAAGAGATTTACTTATATTTAGCATGAAGTTATTAAGTGAGATTATATCAACTATTAGAGTATCAAGGCAAGTTGGCTAAATAGTTGAAATTCAAAAACTGGAAATCCGACCATTAAACAGAAACCATACCAAAAGAAATACGAGAAGCAATTAATTAGTTTTAATTATATTTTAATTTTTAATTCATTAGTTTAAATAAATTGTAAATAAGTATAATTTAAATGATTAAGAAATGATTTTAATTGTACAATAAATTATAAAATGTTATCAAAAATCGATTAAAATAAAATAATGGAAGCAATTTATTATTTAAGTTAATTATTTTAAATTAAATTGTAAGAAAATTACATTGGTTACTTATTTCATAATTATTGTCTAGCTGGGAGTTTCGGTAATTAATTATAGAAGTAATTTCCGCTCAAAACATTATACGAGAATTAAATGATTTTCTTTTATCTAGGATTAAATAGCCAGCGGATGGTAACTGTAAGCCAGAGTTTGATTCATGATAACATTTCGAAAAAAATTAATTTCGCACTGACCAATCCTGTAATTTTTTTAAATAAATACAAAATAGAATAAAAAGAAATATTAATAAATATTAAAATATTAGTAAAACTTGATTTTGCATATAATTAAATTACTCATTCATTGTAAGCGTCTGTATAATAAAATGGGGTGACCTTCATTGCGTTCTTATCATAATAATAAATAAAAATTTTTAATAAAAATTATAGGATTTTGCAATAATATTCATATCCAGGGACAGTTGCATAGATTTTTTTTCGGCCTCCTTCAATCGACCAACGACTCCTAATTGATCTATTTCCGGTTTAGTTTAATATCATGCCGCCAAAAATTTATTAAATTGGTCGTTAAATTTTACGATGGGTAGCAATGACTTTGCCGTTAATTGTTAAGCGACGACCCTGAATAAATTGAGCGTCTGAATTTCCTATCTAAATCAAGCTAATATATAGGAGGAATATATAAGAGAAAATGTATATTTATTTATCACACATATTATATTCTCGTATTGGATACGTGTTATCATCAACCACAATTAATAGATTAACTTTTGCAAGTAAATATTTGCATGCGCACAGCGCAGTCTATCATTACTACCACTTACCCTAGATAAGGGTGGATAAGTTAAGGTTTCTTGAAAAAAAACTATCACCTGGAAGAATGTTCCATAAAAATGATCAAAAATTCCTCGAAAACTAAAATCGATTAAAAAATGGTATTTTATTGGGAAGTTAAGTTAGAAGATTTTTTAAGAATGTCAGACTATGCAAATTTATGTATTCCACAAATGTAAATATTTTGAATTGCATTTCCATTTACTGATTATAAACACTGATTTTAAATTGAATATATGTATATAAAAAAAGGAATGTTTATATTGTAAAATTATATAATCTTTTGCTTATAAAATTTAATATAGTAAATAAATGTAAATGTAATAAATTCGTTCGCTTATCGGTAAATTATTTTGTCACAAAACGTCTTTATCAATTATTATACGTTTTCATATACAAAATACATCTATTCCATAAAAGCAAATTAGAAATTTGTTGATTGCATTTCCCTATCACGTTTTGTGCATCAACTATAATTTCAAATGCATTTTATAACAACGAAAGAAAATTATATAGACAATAAATTAAGAATGTTAAAATAAACATTAATTTATGAGGATTTGACATCATATATAAGTATGTTACGAAAAGTAATTGTAATATTTTTAAATAATTTAATTTAATATAAATATCTTAAGTAAAATATCAAGCGACTTACGTTTTATGTAATTTTAAAAGTTGTTTTTTTTAATAAAATTTAAATTTTAATTTGTTTATATTATTCATACAAATTAGAGTAACCGAATAAAATATAAAAAGGTCTCGAAACATAGCCAAAGGTTAAAAGATTTCAAATTTGGGCCTTGAGCCACTCGAATCTTTTTTATATAGAATATTGGTGAGGTTGAAGGATGAAGATTAAATTAAGTGTCATGTGTCTAAAGAAACATGTATCTGAACCCAAACTTGGCATCTGCGAATTTCAAAAAATTAAAAGATAATCGAGATGTTTTATAAAAGTTTGTTAATTTCATGACGATCTTAAAATTTGATAAAAACAGGAAATTCAAAACTATTTCAAATTTCAAGACATATATGGAGAAAGCAGAATAAAAACGCTAAATTATCCGCCAATTATTAACGCCTATTGTCCACGAAATCTCTACGAAAGCTTTAATGAATTCAATTGAATTGAAATGAAGGTAAATAATCATGAAGGCATCCGTAGTTATTGTTTGCTCTTAATTGAAAATATCAGCTGTCGATTTGAAATTTTGCATAAATATGTGCTTTTAATGAACTTTCGAGATTTTTGAAGTTCCATTTTGGGAAGATTTGTAATTTCGTTAATGGTCCGTTATTGAATTATAAAATAGATTTTAAAACGTAAATGATTAAGTTCGAAACTTAAAGCGTTCGTTGAGCTTATAATGGTTTGCGAAAGCTTTTTTGAAAAAATTTCATTTTTTATTTAAATTTAACGAATCAAATAAAAATTAGATTGCAAATTATATAAAATTACATTTTCATTTGAAGTTTTCAATGAGTTTTCCAAATTTTTAAAGCTTTATTTTGGAAAAAGTTGAAATTTCATTATTGGGCCATTATCTGGATAGAGAATGGATTTTTAAACGTTAAAAATTAAGTTCGAAACTTGAAGCTTTCGTTACGTTTTTATAGTTTGGATAAGCTTTCTCCGAAAACTCCACGTTTCATTTCAATTTAATGAATAGGATAACAATTCGATTCCAAATTATATAAAAGATATTTAAATTTTAAGCTTTTAGTGAGCTTTCGAGATTTTTGATGCGTTTTTTTTGGAAAATTTAAATTTTTGTTAAAGGGTCGTTATCTGGATAGAAAATAGATTATAAAACGTTAGAAAAAAGGTTTTAAAAATAAAGCTTTCTGGGAATAAAGCTTTAAATATTTGCAAAGCTTTTGTACGAAAATTTTATTTTTGATATTTTTGTATTTTTCTTCCATTAATTTATAAACTTTCTGCATAATTACATTTTTTTTGGATTCGAAGAAAATAATCGGGAAATCCAGATCAAATGTCGTCATTACGAATTTTTGATATATTTCAATTTATATAAATTTCAACTTTTCTAAAATATTTAATTTTTGTATTAAAGCAACTTTCTGCGTTTTCACATTTTTTAACCCGTTGGTTGCTATAGCTTGCCATTGGTTGCTTGGTGAATGCTATAGCATTCATTTCTTCTACTCGATAAATTAGCGTGAATGCTTTAGCATTAAAAGAATATTTTGTGTATTCATTCTAACATAATCTTCGAAAATACATGTCTTTTTGAAATTTAAATATGTTGCGTAGTAACGGATATACAGCATATTCTTTTCTCCTCTACAAATCCGTGTCCACCAACGTGTTACTGAAACAAACGCATATCACAAAGCCTTTAAAATTTTATTAAAAGGCCCGAAAATTCTGCACACCTTATGGAGATGTTGACCGCACGCCAATGTCTGACTGATGGGTCTAAAAATAACTGACTCCTATAGATTCTATTAATATCTATGAGCTTTTTCCTATCTTATACTCAAGTTACCGATTTATTCCGATCTTTCTAGATGCCTACTAATTTCTTTATTCTGATTTAATTGCAGTGCTAACCTTATTACTTAACATTTTATTAGGTTTATCCTAAGGTGCGCCTATATATAAAATTTCAGAATTGAAGAGAATCAGCCGAGTCGGGCACATACAAATATCGTAGTTCTTTAAAGCTTTATAGGATTCCTGAAGGTAAAATAATCATTTCTTTAATAATGATATTTCAAAGTTATGGATATTTTTTTAGGCTATAAAAACTTTGGCTAATTTCAGGAAATCTGTCCGGAAAACTCTTTATTTGAAGCTCTCTAATTGAAGTTTAGGATTATTTTTGAGCAACTTCAAGCCTAATTCTGACTTTTTCCTATGTTCTCATAGTTTGCCCACCTTTCTTGATTTTTTTTATTTTCATTAAATTCTTAGATTTAATTTTAAATTCTCGGTTTTTTTGAAACAATTGAATTTAGCAATGAGATTTTCAAACTAATATGAGAACATATTTTAAGGTATAATCTGGTATAATAGTGCTATTTATCTGGAAAATCGAAATAATTTGTGCTGTTACTCATATCTACAGACAGATAAAGGGCGTTACTCGGGTAAACTGAACTTTGTTCATTAAACATCGACTATTTATCGTACCAAATCCAAAATTTTTCCATAATGTAATCGACATAATTTCAAACATTAACCAGACTAACTTATTTTATAATTTTTGAAGGTTTATTATTTCAATCCACGCGAAAACTAAAATGATAAACAATTAAAAATAATATTTTTTAGGAATTAAATAGGAAATACACGTATCATCAAATTAAATTTTGAAAATTCAGGCTAAAAGTTTTTTGGGCTACAAATTTTCATACAACGCCAAGTCTTATGTTGGAACAAAAAGAAAGTTGAAAACTTGATGTTCTTGGTCCCCAATTATATAAGAAATTTAGAGTAATCGTTAAATTTCGAATTTGATTGATTGGTGGGTTTCTTATTTATCGATCGAAGGTGGTAATTATGGTTTTCATAAATTTGTTATTAAGTCTGTACATTAATAAGAAGTATTACCTTCACGCATAATATTACGTGCTCGATACATCCATAGATATAGGTGTCTGACACGTGTGCTATTTTTTTTTTATTTCATTTTGCGTAAACATACGATATATATGATAATGGTTTACCTATATAGAATATATTATATGAATCGTTTATTTATGTGCATGTTTATAAATGAGTAATTCATACAATTTTCTACATCACATAAGGTGGCCAGACAGAGCGGAAATTCCCTTCTATTTTACAATAAAATATTTGTGCGCTTAGTAAAATGGTAGTCTCTGGTTACCACAAAATAGCTTTATAAATATATATGTCTCTCTGTATAAATTTATCTGAATGAATTTTATTTATCATTTGTTCCCATTCGAACAAGGTTAAGGGAAAAATAATATTTAATTTGGATACTAGTCTTATAAGTAATTTATAGTATCCATGTGGCTAAATTATACTTATTTTATTTTCGTAGCAACAAATTAATTAACAGAAATGAACATTTCCATTGCGGAAAACCGTTCAACTGACGTCATATAAAATACTGTTGCTCCCAAATAATTTTCATTAACTGGAGCCCGTTTATATCTCGCCTCCCGCATTAAATCTTTATTGTTATTACAAGTAATTTCCGTATTGATGAGAAAGAAAATTGTACGAACAAATAAATGAGATATAAATAAATATAATTTTTTGTAATTAAGACAATGGTTATATTAAAAATATATACAATATATGCCCTGAAGACCATTGTCGATGACAGTTAGTCAATATATCATTCCAATTATAAGTACTATTAACAGTTTGATGTCTATTTTAATAATAGAAATTTCATTATTATTTTCTTGCTATATATTTACTAATATACCGTAAGTGTCATATCATAGATAGATACACTTAACTCTAATTTAAATGTATTAATAGCCCACTGAACAAATCATCTTTTATTTATATATTGGAATTGTTATGGGGCCCCATGCTATGTTGTAATGATGTTATGCTTAAACCGCAACACTTTTGCAATTGAAGACAAATTAGAGTTTAGGTATAAACTTGATTTATTTTTTTTTTCATGAACAAGTGTAGGGCTCGTTATCGGATAAATTACAAAACTAGATAAACTTGATTGGAATTTTTATCGAATTTATTTTTAATTTTATACTTCGATGGCATTTCTATTTAACCTTTACCTTTAGGCAAAATTAAACGAGTTTATTGATCTTCGATGTATATATGTTATATATATATCGAAAGTATCACATATTGAAAAACCCTCATGACATAGGTACTAAAAGTTATTAAAAGTGGGCTAAGGTTAGGTTAGGTTAGAGCAGGCTGTGCGTAGTGTCACTACTACGCTTCCGCGTGAGGCCATTGCGATACACGGTTACAACCGTAATCTATTACCACAAAAGAAAAGATGGTGGGCAAACCAACCAGAATTTTTTGCAAAGCTCAGAATGTGTAATGGGTCCACCTTCCCTACGTCCTCAAGTTCAGAACCTATACCCTATGGTTGAGAGCCGTCGTTCTTGGAGTGCTGGACATTCGCAGAGGAGGTGTTTTATACTTTC
>JANTOP010034127.1:0-11343 GCA_027564815.1 Symmerus nobilis | reverse complement strand
TACCTGCATGCAAATATATAAAATGGTTCTTGCATTGATGTCAATAAAATGCTATAGTTTCGTAAATTATGACTTTTGTATGCATAAAATTTGCGTAATGAATTTCTCTATAAGATAGAGGGGCTAACTTTTTTTCACCCATGTAAAATATTTTCAGACATAGGCTTCAAAGTTGAAATTTCTTTAAAAAAAAGCGAAAAAATGTAATTTTATTTTACTTATTTTCGATCATAACAGCAATATCACTAATATTAATGGCACGTATTATACCTTAAAATTTTCGTCTGACTCTTCTCTATAACGTACACAAATTTGAAACTGACTGACAATTAAAATTTAGACAATCATTTATGTGAGGTATGTGCACTCAAAAGTGCAGTTTTTTGAATTTGGCCAATTATATGGAAATTGGGAGCCAATCGAGAAAAACCATTAGGATATTCGGATTCTACGGAAAATTCTACTATAGAAAATTTTATCGCCATTCGTGGTGGTGAAAGTTTTCCAAAATCTGCAGAGCTGTGTAATCACAAACAATTATTTATAATTCGGATACTCTGAAAAGTACAATGTTTGTTTGTATAACAAGAAAATGTAGCTAAAGGTTCACCATTATTTTTGCTGATTTTATTTTATTTACTACAATTGGGTAAATTTTGAAAAAAAAATCGATAAAACCTAAGAGCTACGACATCTTTCAAAATTTTTAAAAATACTTTCATGGTCAGATTTTGTTGATGTGTTCAGGCTTAGGCATTTTAAACTTTTATTTTACCTATATAATAGTAAATGTGAATGTTACCTATGAAGGACCAAGTGTCTATTTATAGATTATGCTCTAGGTTAACTGATAAGGTTAAATACTTTGTTCTTTTTATTAATATCATCTATTCCAGTCATTATCACGCGAGGTTCTTTTCAAAAGAACACAAAAATAAGTTTTCCCAAAACATTATCGTTTGACTAAAAATTATCATATTTCTACAAACGATTTATAAGGAAAAATTATAATCTGGTATATTATTGTATATTTTTAATTAATTCTTTCACCGTAGAAATTGCTGCATTAACACACAAATTTTCATCGGTGACGCTATATAAAAATAAAACCGTACGATATGCGGCTCGAATGCATGCTATAATTGCCTGCCAAATGGAATTTCAATTGTATCCAATGGATATTCAAGTTTGTCCGATTTTTATCGAAAGTTGTTAGTGATCCGACATTTTAATTTAACTACTGATTTAAACGTAAAATAAATTTTAGTTTCCTACAGCAATCAAAAGATTAAATTAAAATGGGCAGAATCTGGTGTAGTTTTAAATCCCGAATTAAAATTACTACAATATAATCTTGGTCAACCGTTAGAATTGGCTGAAAGTGATGGTTATATGCCGGAAAAACATGGTACTCGTAAAACATTTACTTTTATTATTATATTAATTGTACATTAATCCAAAATTTAGGTAATTTTTCTCGTTTAACTGTCTATTTCCGATTTGAACGACAAATTGGTCACCATTTAATACAAACATTTGCTCCATCATCATTAGTTGTTATGTTATCCTGGTTCAGTTTTTGGCTGGGTCTGGACGCTATCCCAGGTCGGGTCACATTGCTAGTCACTTGTATGTTGACCTTAGTAACAATGTTTACTGGTTTAAGAGCTGATATACCTCCGGTGGCATATGTTAAAGTATTATAATGTTAAATTCAGTTCCAGGTCTTTCAAAGATCTAACTTCTTTTTAATTATTCTTAAAAAATTCAGGCGTTGGATCTATGGATGGCCGGATGCATGTTATTTGTGTTTGCTGCATTAGGTGAATTCGTTGTAGTGAAAGTATTGGATGTACAGTATCAATTTCAAGTTAACAAAATACCAAAGGTACTGCCTCCGCCGATGATGGTAAGTGTCTTTACTATAATTTAGTTAACTTGAAATTGATTAATGTTTATATTACATAATATTATTTTTGAAGAGAATGAACGCAATGGAAAAGGGTCAATGTCCTACAGTCGCCAATTGGGAGAGTGGAAATGTGCGAGCCAGAAAAGCAACTCCCACAGTAACAACACCTGGTCAGGTAAATATTATCCATTTAAATCTATAATAATATTTTCTATATTTCTTATTCCTAAAAATACCATTCATATTTTCACTTGCCTTTGATTTTTTTTTTAAATTCCGGATTACATATGTCAAATGTAAGCTATTTCAATAACTCTCACTGAATTATTTGCTATTTCCTTACTGACTTACAAAGAGCGTTAGCTTTTGGAAATTCCCAACATTATTTTAACAACTTTCGTATAACTATTTTTATTTTAAATATTACTTTCTTTAAGAATCTTGCTATTCTTTTAAAAAATTAAGATCATAATGGAATACTAATAATGCATATCTCTCATCTGATATTCAACTTTATAACTGGAACCCTATTTGTATATAGCTTCACTGGCACTGAGGATTTCCGTTGCCTAAGGTTCACTTAGAAAACAAGAACTGATAATACATAAATTTTTAATTTAGACATCATTACAAGGAAATGGAGGACCTCCATCAAAACCTGCACGGCGACAGAGCCTTTTATCCGTTGCATGGACTGATAATGATACTGGCGTTGAGAAAATTATGTGGCGCGAGATTGATAAAGTTTCACGTATCGTTTTTCCAGCATTATTTCTAGTTTTTGTGATATTATATTGGCCAATGTTGATTTGGAAATCATCATCAGACAAAGGTTTCTATTGAATAAATTTTCTTACATTCATAGCTTCGACATTCAAAGTGTGATAAGGGAGACCTGTTCAAATAGTTAGTTTTTATTGTACAAATATATGAAAATTGCTTACAGTTGTTTAAATATTAAATTAAGCTAAATCGAAATTTATACAAATAATGTATAGGCACCTAATTCATGAATAGATATTTCAATGGAAGTCTCACTGTTAGTATGAAATAGTAAACATATTAAAGTATTGTCAGAAAATCCTAGTCGAAATGGTAGGGCTAACTACAAGATATGCTTAGTGACAATTTTTGGAATTATTGTAAATGCACTTACCTACTTATACCTGTTACATATTAGCCATGTGTTCGCCTTTCGGTTGTGTAAGAAGTGGACTTCGACCTTAGATGGATATAAATTATTTAAAAATATAATTATTTCTGACCGACGGCATCGCCACGCCATCCTGTGGTAAGATTTTGCTAAGTCGAGTCGATGCGACTCGATTAAAAATTCATACCTATTTTTATCTATACAGTGGCTTTTAATCGACTCGACTAGACACGACTCAAAAATTCCACCATTGGTATCTGTGTATATGGGAGTACTCAAGTCCAACAAAAGTAGGTTCACATCCCAAGATAGGAAACTGATGGTCAGCAACTTATTTACCGTGATGTGCGCCGGAGCCCGCCCAATGTTAGATATCGAGTGTGTTTAATGAACTTTTGTATTAATCGCTGGACTCTCAAAACAGTTTTAATTGTGAGACAGTTCCAAGCAACAAATATGCACAGTATATTTCGTAAAAATCAAAAGTTCTGTTTGGAAGGGTGAATATAATTATATGGGTATTATTCCCTTGCAAACCTGATACAATGCCGAATTAGTAGATCTACCCTGAGGAAGCACGTTTTATATTTCGTGTTGAAGGATTACAAAGAAGGCCTATAATTAAAATGTACGTATGTAAAGATCGAATATTCTCAGAAAAATTTACGTTAAACTTATTAGTCTAAATAGAGTAATCAGTCTTTTACGGAATATAACCAATAAGCAGGCTTCAAAGATCTTCAATAAACATAAACAAAGTTAGTGAAGGGGTTGATCAACATGAAGGAATATGTATAATCCAATTCTTCAGAGGTCTTAATGATGACATAATCAGAGACTATTTTATGAATCAAATAATTGGAAATACAATAGAAATTACATTCTCATTCTTAGTATCCTATTAGAGACAGATTTTGGAAGAACATTCTTGTCTTTTAATACTTCAATATGTTTACTATAAATTTCCATGTAAAATTCAGAGAATTATGGAGTAATAATTTCAATTATTAAAGTTTTTTATGTGTGATGTCAGTAAAATTTATTGATTCAAACTATCTATTAAAGTTTATAATATTATATATTAATATCTTTAACCAACTATAATTACGATTGTATTATATCTGTCCTTGGATTAGGTACTTGCTATCGCTACTAACGATATTTTCTATAGCAGTAATTCCCAATCATTTTATATGCCACCAAATTTTCATCTCATCAATTTTGTGACCTACACATTACCCATAACAATACAAAAAATAATTCCTGTATCGCTGTATCGAGATCACTCATTTGGGAATCGATGGTCTACAGTGATCATTATCAAACTATTGTACAGACACCTATATGTATATGACTTACTTTTTATAGAACTAACGATGATACATATTTTGATATATAAGATTGAAAGCACGATTTATAATATCGATAGTAGGATAGCTTCTGCTCAACCCAACGGCTGGTCTAAATCATTTAAACAATTAAAGATACATCTTGAATCATTTTATGCATCTATAATCACTGATGTTCATTTGAAGATTTTTCTATTTTTCCCTCAATTTTAATCTGTAAGAGAAATAAGATATACCTAAAAGGCGCCTTATATAACTAAAAGCACAATTTTTAAGAAATATATATATTTAAAGCTGTTAACTCTCATAATTTCTCAGCTATTTATAGTCATGTAAAATCTAGCCTGCTGATAAATAGTAAGTTGGATGCAGAAAATTTAGAGTAACAGGAAAAGCGTAATTTAGAGTAATTATGTGTAATTTATATGGGACTGTATCCTCTCCAAACGTGTCCGGCTACCATATCCAAATGATAGAAAAATATATAGAAAACAACAAATTTATTTAATTGTATAGAGTAGCGGCAAATAAAATGAGGGGAAGGGGAAAATGACTTATAATTTAAATGGGAGTCGGACATATTGATATAATTTACTGAAAAAGATACGTTTTTTCGTGAAATCAACCTTTCCTGGTACTCTCTAAATTCTCTGGTTGGATGATATCGTAAATTTTTTCAATTAATAAATGATTATTAGGTCAATAAATAGCAAATAAATTATATGGAAATACGAATTTTTGAGCTGTTAACACATTATTGAATTCGCACTTGCTAAAAACGACAATATTATTAAACAAATTGTTTGATTTTAGAAAGAAAAAAAAAACAATTGGTGCTTTAAGATAATAAATAAATTAATAATTTGCTAACTGTTTAAATTACATTAATTAGCGAAGTAAAATAAGAAAAATTTAAGTCCTAAAATTAATTTGTTTTAAAAAAAATTACTTAATAATAATTCATATGTTAGGTAATTATATCCTATTTTTACACAAAAAAAAGTTTAAAATTATAAAAATATTTTTTTTCTTACCCGAGAAATATAACGAGATTTTGATAATGTATTTTGATGTTCTAATTTCAAATCTGCCGACAGAAAAATTTTAATTGGTAGAGATTTTCAAATGTGAAAAGATATTAAAATTCAGTATTCGAAATACACTAAAAACGACTCTCAGATACTCTCGCCCAAAGTCCTTGTAAATTAGTATAATTATTATGTAGTTAGAAATTATAAATATTGCGTAAATAATATTGTAAATAATGACATAATATATAGTTAAATTAATTATTTTTATTATATTAAAATAGATTAGTTAATAAATTATACATTAATAAATTATTTTATTAAAACAATTTATCATAACAAGAAATTATTGATTAAATTATTTAATAATAATCCGAAATTATTCTAATAATTATTGGCGGGCTTAAAACAATCAAGATGAAATTTTATGGGTTCGGACAACGACGGACAACCATAAAATATTAGCACATATAAATTTGAGTTAGAATTAGTAATTCAAAGTAATATCCAAATTTGGCCTTCCGATTCAATTTAATAATAAAATACACAAATTACATGAAATGTTAGGATTTTATTATTTTATAATGCAGTTAATTAATGAAAAATTATATCCCATAAATGAGCGCCTCTCCTCCTTTGGCGTGTTTCTGAACATCCTTTCCCAAAATTTTTTATGACATTTTCGCAGAAACTCTGTCTAATTTCATCAATGGAATTAATAATGTTATCTCGAAGCTGATCAGTTGTTTGGGGATCGTTAGGGGTAAACTCTTTCAAAAAGCCCCACATAAAATATCGTAGTATGAGTCGAACGAAGTTCCAAATTCGAGTGCCAAATTTCTCATTTCACATTATCATTGTCTTGTATCTAGCTCCATTCACAGTAACCACATTCAGCAAAACATTACCCATTTTGATAATAAGGTTTTACAATAAATAAACGATCTTCAATGAAAAATTGTTCCAAATTGGAAAACCAAACAACAACTGTCGCAAAGTTTTTACATACTTGACATTTGTCATTATAGTACAACTTTTAATAAAGAGTGGTATGTATATATGTCGGCCAATTTAAATCGGAAGGTTAAATTAACATACCCCTATAGTAGTAGAAAAGTAATTTTTAATTAGAAAACAAATATATATTAAGAAATAATGGTTTTTCATTGAACCCGTAAATTTCTTCTTCAACAATTTCAGTCCACTAAAAATTGTTAAATAGTTACATACATTAAACCACGCTCATTATACACTTATATAATCTACAATATCTTCAGATTCGTCATGCAAAAAAAATAATAATAATAAAAAATAAAAAAATTTGTATAAAATATTTTTGTTTAATTTATATAAGGAAATCTTTATTATTTGCAGATATTAGTTTAAAGATATTCAAAAACACATCTGATTTTTAACAAAATTACAATATATGTGATGTTCCATAGGAAAAGGGACCTTATCTTCCAAAACCAAATTTTCAGCAGAGCTAAAAATAAGCATTTGTGCAAATTTTATCGTTTTTCATGTTTAGGTTGATTACACTGCCCCGACATATCCTGAACATTATACAATCGATTTTGAGTCGATTATTTATTAAATAATACATAAAAAAAGATATTTTCCCAACCTCCACCTCAACAATTGCATATATAATTGTTAATTATGAAACTTTGAACCTCCATATCTCAAAACTTGAGATTTTCATTCTACAATTTCAAAATGCTATAACTAGGCCAATTTTTGGAATTTTCTGGTGATTGAGGTGTCCTTTTATTGAATATATTGAATAATGTGTAATTTTAGGAAATGCAAAAAACCGGATTTTCGTTCTGGGAAGATAAGGTCCCATTTCTTTTGGAACATCACATATGTACTAAGAAAAATTTATATTTCATAGGTCCTGACCCCTGTTATGTCGTCGATAACTTTTTCATA
Organism: Symmerus nobilis; assembly: GCA_027564815.1. NCBI lineage: Eukaryota > Metazoa > Arthropoda > Insecta > Diptera > Mycetophilidae > Symmerus > Symmerus nobilis. Next base: position 3,966 of record JANTOP010034127.1, on the reverse strand, counting down.
ATTGATACAACTTTTATGCGTTATTCTTTCTAGGAAACGTAAGCGGACATTGTTATATAAATTGTTTTCAATCTGTCGAGCCTTTGTCTTCTATACATGTTATCAAGCTATAGTGTTACGGCCGACAACAATCGCTAGGTTTTGAATCAGTGGAGACTCGTCTTCGAATTCTCACTAACTTATCATCACTCTGTCCTCTTAATCATGCAATTAAACCATATTTTTACCAAATATAATTCATGTTAGTGAGTAACCTGAGTAACTGCTCACTAATGCTCATAGTAATAGTATCATCACCACAGGGAAAAAACAAAGAAGGTCACAAATTATCAATTACAAGAAAAATCGATTTTAAAGTTTTGGTGTTCCCTGTTTTTGCATCGTATTTTTTGTTTGTACCTCATTTTTAAAGGCGGCTATTAGCTGACGATATGCGGCTATTAGCTATGGTGATCTTAGCTCAATTTTTGACATTTTGTGACCTTCCTTGTTTTTTCCCTGTAGTCTTCATATATTTTATAGGTGATATATCTTATGTAGGTTTCAAATTATATATTTTCCCACGTAGAAATTAAGGATGATACAAATTGTAAAATAAGAATGTAAATAGGTAAATTTGCAGCAATTAATCATTTACTGCTTATATGACTGTGATAACGGCAACAATAAGAATTAGGGTTTAATTAATCCAAACAATTGAGTTGTTACGTAAGGATACAATTAATTATACCCCAAAATGTAATTTGGGCACCGGTTCTTTGCTGGACCTTGTCTTTATGATTTATAAATTTGGAAACGTACAATTTTTTTTTGGTGATCTAATTTTTAACTTTAGATTTATTGACTTTTATACGAACAATTTTCTATAGGAGAAAATCCTAAGTTCCTATTAAATTTTCCCTTTTAATCTTCTAATTCTGATAAAGCAATTAAATTTTTTCTATGCTTAAAACTTGTATCCACAGACGATTAGTTATTAATTTCCCTTTCAAAATTTTATGTATACAGGGCAAGATAGACAAATAAGTTCTACACGGTTTATTTTATTTTTATTCCTATTTAAAACCTTTTATTTTAAATTTGTGAGCTTTCTTTCAAATTTCACAATCAATTCAACTAACAAATTTTCTATTTGTTTGTAAATTTTTTCATTTAAATCTGACAATTTGCACTTTACATTTCAATATTTAAAATTACCAAATATTCGACAATTTCCTGATTTATGTATATATTTTATTTTGGAGAAAAATTTTCAAGAACATTAATTATGTATTTTCGACGACAAATTCGATAACAATTAAACGACTTCGAGAACCATAAAGCGACGGAAACCGGGGATTTCTTTTCGTTGAACAAAAAAAAAACAACTTTTGGGATTTATTTTCTTTTTGGAAACTGACAATAGTAATTTTCCAGTGAAACCGAAAAACAAAATATAATACCAAATAGATACCAAAATATATATTTTTTACCAAATAGATTTTATATTTTTTGTAAGAATTTTCCGACTTATCCTTCAAATTGTAACAAAACTAATTTTAATCGATTTAATTTTTTTATCGACGGTACCGTAAATCCCATTCCCATACAAGAAAATGCAATATCAAGAAATCAATCTGTTCCCATAATGTATACAAAGTCTACGATCGGACATTGTACCGTGCATATTTCAGGAGGGTTTGTACCAGAATTGTACATGCCCAATATCCAGCTCTCGACTTACTAGGTTTTGACCTGGAATAGTGCATGCCACATTCGCGGCAAAATTGTTTCGCACGTATAAAATAATAATATATTGGAAGAAACGTGTTATGTACTATATACTATATAATTCGTAAATTAAATAAATACTATAATCGTATGAAATAAATCTAAATAAAATTGGAATTTACTTGCTATCGGATGAAAGATCAGAATCATCCGACATATATACATCTTCATCAGACTCCGCTCTAATCGGTTTCAATAACAATAATTCATCATCTGATTCTGAATCTGTATCGACTTGTTGTCCCGATCCTGATAAATCTTCCGTTCTTTTACGATTTCCCATTTCAATCAATAATTTAATTGTATATTTATTAAAATCGCATCTATAAAAAAAAAAATTTACAAAGGTGCATATTACAATTTATTAAAAAAATGTCTTACATTTTACTCAGCATATCGTATTTCTTGTTTAAATTTTGTTCTAATGCCAATAGAGCGTGATGAGGAAATAAATTCTCTTTTGGGCCGTGAATCTGTAACAGACAACACGACCATCTCAAATAGAATTCAACGTGTGAACTTGAACCAATATGTTTCGCAATAATTTGTAATAATCGTTCGGCATATTCGTTTGGTAATGAAGATGTGACAAGTTCAACTGTGAAAATTAATTAGAATTAAATTTCCATGAAAACGACCTCAACATGTCACCTAATGAAATATATCGTTCCATATTCCTGACATTACAATTCTATAACCTTTCATAGAGATATTACAGTGGAAAATTTAACGGTCGACTAGCCTTGAACCTATCTGATTTTAATTCTATACAATTTTCCTTAGTGAACGAACACCCACTATCGAGGTGAAACAATCGTTTCAAAGTTAGCATATGCATGCTTTCAATGTGAAAGTAAAGAAAATTATAACATTCTTATAAAATACAATGTAGATTTAGGCTGTTTATGGATTAATACCCCTTTTTCTAATTGTAAATTTCTATTTAAATTTATTATTGGTAAAATTTCTATTATGGCATCAATCCAAACAGGATATAGAAGAGGAAGTGCTATTAAAGAATATTTCTAAGGATATTTTTAACAATAAAAATCAACTAACTAGTACAAAATGTATAATTGATAACGATTTAGTGTGCAATTTGTATAAACATTTTATAGTACAATGCAATGAGCAACAACCTTCATAGAATTTTTGTTACTGAATTTAGATTAAGATTAACTATTGTATTTTATACCGTTAGCCTATAACTACACTATACACATATAACCCACTATATTTAAAATATTTACCAAGTACATATTAGTTTCCTAATAGAGAATCTTTCAGGCGCATAGTTTTAATGATTCTAATATTGTAAATTGTATTTCGTTGAATTATCTTCTGTAAATTGGCGGTTTACCCTACATTTCATTCGACGATTTCATTGGCGGTTTCATTTGACATTCCAAATTATTAATAAAAACAAAAAATATACAATGTGGGTATTGTAAAAAAAAAGCCAATTTTTAATGTTTTACAAATCGAAACATTGTTCTTTCCATTATCCATACATGGGGAAAAATACTGAAAATATCAATGGAGTTCGAATATTTTATAAAAAAAAGAATTCCGGTATAGTATAAAATTCCTGTAGAAAATAGATTTGCGAATTTAAAGTAATGAAATTAAAATATTCGAAATTCGAGCCATTATGTCATTGGGACATTGACAAAGGGTTAAAAATTCTTGAATTAAATCATATTATATATGAATTTTCATTTTTTCAATGCCTCATTATACAAATAACTAAACTAACAAAATATTATAAAAATGATGAAATATTTAAACATTACTAAATATAAAATTCATTATAAATTAAACAAAAAATAATACATGCCCAATATATTATTTATAATATAATAGAGAAAATAAAAACACAAAAAAAATTCAGTGTAATTTTCGGCAAGCCCCGAATGGATTTTTTTAGTTTTTCATGTAAAATATGTTGTATTTTCCCTTTCTAAAACACCCTCGATCATTAAAATCGGACGTGTAGTTTTTACTCTACATATTACTTGCAATGTTTTAATTTTTTGTCAATTATTGACAAATTATGACGTCACATTTCTCGGAAACTGTGTCAGAAAAATAATGTGTTATGTCATAATTTTTTATTTCATAACATCTATCGAATAAAATTACAGAATTTAAAAAAAAGCCACTTCCGAGCTCCATATAAAGCAGTGGCGCCAATTC
>JANTOP010034116.1:0-11344 GCA_027564815.1 Symmerus nobilis | reverse complement strand
CCATCTGGCTTTTTCAATAAGCCGATTTTCGCAGCCCCGCCTTTTGAGAGGATCTTGTGGATTCTGGCCCCTGTGGGACTGGAATATCTAACGCAGGTCTTTAAAGAAGCCGGGGATAACTAGCCAGAATAGAATCGAATTTTTCTGTTAAATGCTACTTCCGAAAATCTTCCTACTGCCAAATTGACTAATAATTTCCCAACTTCTCCCACAACAGACGTATCAAAATTAGATGATTACTACCAACCGCCTACCATTCAATATTCGACAAATAACATTAATAAATTATCGATCCCGAAATCGACGTGCTGCCCAAAAAATTTGTTACCAGCCGACATCCAATCATCGATCGATTCGGAACCGTCCGAGATCGAACATCGTCCGGACACAACTGGCCGATCGGCAGCCCTTGAACGTGCCTACGTTCACGATGTCTACGAAAGTTGTGACGAATCGACGGGATCAATTCGGCCACGAGTCGCCCAATTCCTAGCCGGTTTGGATCCGGGCGCCATTGTATGTGACGTCGGCTGTGGTAATGGCCGATACCTAACCGGATGCAATCCGAACATATTAACATTAGGCGTAGATAGATGTTATCGGTTAGCGAGGGTGTCCCGGGATCGTGGCGGTGACGTGACATTATGTGATAATTTAGATTTACCATTTCGTGATGAATCGTTCGATGCCGTTCTATCGCTGGCAGTTGTTCATCATTTTGCGACGACGGAACGGAGGGTGGGTGCGATCCGAGAGTTGGCACGGATATTGAGGATTGGCGGACGAGTTGTGATTAGTGTGTGGGCATTGGAACAGAAACAGCGGCGGTTTGAGTGTCAGGATGTGTTGATACCGTGGCAACCGCCAATGAAAGGATCGAATTTTTCGGATGACGGTAATGAGGCGACGATCCTATCTGATTTCTTTTTAATGATTTTCTCTACTTTACAGAAGAGGATGACAACTTCTTGCCACCTTATCATGCGTACACGGAAGACTCAACGAATTCAAGCCGATCGGCCGGTGATGGTGATAGCTCAAGTTTATCCTCATCATCACCGGGCGAATCTTGTTACAGTTTCGTACGGAGAGCGATTCAGGTTGGTAAACTCCGAATCGGAACTCCAATTTAAACAAATTAATATTCTAATTATTTTAGAAATTAGCGGGAGGAAAGAAACATCCCTGGTTCCTCGATTCCTGGAATTCGAAGGACACAAAAACGAACAGCAGTCTCGACTATGAGGACGCCCGTGATTTACCGATTGAATTGAGACGATTAGAAGATTTTGATGATTTTACCGAACCACCGTTATCGGCCGGTTTAAAAAGTCGAAGTTTAGGCAGCATATTAAATCCGCCACCGCGGCAAATCGTTCGGTCCCGATCGAGCGTACCCAGTTTGGGTGCGCAAATCGCTGAAAAACAAAAACAACAGACAATAACGCCAACCGCCCAAAGTTCAGCTGGTGGAGTGGATAGAGGGGCAGATGTTCGACAATCTCCGCTCACAGTACCCGATCGTCGGCCAAAGTTGATCAAACAGAAACAATCGCTGTGCGATGATGAATTTCAACTAGCCGATGATGATTCGGCATTTGGAACGGCCAGTGATCGAACGTTACTACGGAAACAGAGTTCGCTGAACGAGGAATTGATGGCCGAGAATCGGTTAAGGGAGAAAGAACGAGTTCGAAAGCGTATCCACAAACAGATGTCGTTAAATGAAGCGTTCTTATGTCGTTCGGTGTTCACCAAACGGCTGCAAGTGATACGGGAGGGATTTACGACCAAATTGAAAACGTCAACCGGTACGTTGGAGCGAGCAACGAAAAATGGTTTTGTTAAAATTATGCAAAATCTTAAGGCAACGGGATCGGCAACTAGCGACGATCTGTCAGTTGATAGTCAAACGGGAGTGGGTGGAGAGAGTAAAGGCGGGACTGTGCAGCAGCAACACCTTGTTCCTGGTGGTTCTGTTGCCACCGTTGCTGCCACCAATCAAATGACCAATTCGGTGAATAGCGTGACGTCAAACAACGATGATGAACAGAAGATTAGACGTCATTCAAGAGAGAGTGGATCTGGTAAGGTTATGTTTGTTTTAATAAATTAATTCTACCTCTTACCCCTCCCCTGCCATTTTTCAGATTCATCGAAAGACAGTAGCCTTCAAAGTGATACAAGCATCGAATCGGAAGATAGTTTTGCATCTGTGATCTTTATACCGAAACCGGATACCGCACAATCGCAACAACAACAACAACAACAACAAAAGTCGGACCGTTCAGATGGATCGGTACCGAATCGTACACCATCAGTGCCAACATCCCCATTAATAATGCCATGCCCACCGACCCCAGCCCATTCGCCAGCACCGTACACAGCTAATGCATTACAAACATCACCACCAATCGTTGTCAACAATACGACCAGTAATAAATTGTTGGCATCGGGACTTGGTACGGTGCCGCAACAACGATCGGATAAAATGAATCGGTTCACATTTGACGTACCACAAATCATATCAACTGATGCGTCAACGAATTTTCGGGCGATAGCCGATCGATGTACACGATCCGTTCCGAAATTGGAACGAATCACTAGACAAATTGTACAAAATCTACCGCCAATACCGAAATTCAATAAGAATCGATCCACATTTCCGATCGTACGCCGGGAAGCGGCCGCTCAAACTGTACCAAAATTTACATCACTTGAAATATTCAATCCTGAAACGGATGATTTGGATAGTGATTCCAGTGAACCATCATCCCCTGATTCAATTGATAGCGTTATTGACGCAACCAAGTCCCAAGAAAAATCGGAATCAGTTGATATACAAACTGAATCGGTGGTGGTAAAACCGGTAGCTGATCGTGGTGATTCGGATAAACAAGAATATGTAAATTTTGCTGAGCAATTGAGTGCTCAGTTATTAAAAGAATTAGATCGTAAAATTGATAGCATCGAATCGCTATCACCCGATTGGGATGGTAGCAGTCCGATCATCAACGATTCGAAATCAATTGTTGACGATCCATACATTCGGAAATTGAACGGTGAAATTAGGGAGCTGAATTCATTACGGGAGGAATTAAGGGAGCGGAGACTAATGTTGGCTAACATAAATCCTCATCACTACTATCTCAATTGTTCGGCAAACAATAATAATACATCGACCAGTTCAACGATCCACGAGGAAGACGAATCTCTATCACCGAACCGTATCGAAGATATCGACGAATTGGACGAAGACAAATTGGACGATGGTCATGATACGGTTCTACTAATATCCGCCGACGATAATGACGATGATGATGATGATGATGATGATGATGATGATGTGAAAATAACCGAACAAATAACGGTGACAACGAAACCGGGATCCGGTCGACCGATGGTCGAATGTTCAATTGGTTCGTTGGGCCATTCGACGAGCACCACATCATTGGATAGTCCATCGGTTGGTGGCCGATCGACCCATCATCGATATTATCATGTGTTCCGCGAAGGTGAACTGGACTCATTGATCAATCATCACGTTACCAGTTTACATATCGTATCATCGTATTATGAACGAGCTTCTTGGTGTGTGGTTGCCGAAAAAGTTCAAGTTTGGACTATTTAGCAAACGCACAATTATACTAATTATATACTAACATATTACTATTATAAATATATACTAAATTATCTAATTTTAGTGATATAAATAAATTAATTAATTAATTACAAAACAAACACACACACAAACATACACACAATTTTCTGTATTATATAAATAAATAAATAAAACTATTATATTTAATTATATTTAATTAATTGGGGACTATAAATAAAATTATTAAAATTAAATTTTAATGCCAACTAAATGCCATTAAGTTAAGGGGAGATTATAAATATATAAAATTAAATTTTTAATTTAATTAATTATAAATAAATATTTTCAAAAAAACAACTCAATACCTATTATTTATCATAAATTAAATTAAATTAATTTCTCGTTAGACAATTAATTAATACTAATTAAAATTAATTAAATAAAATCTAATGTTCTATTATTAAATAAAATGAAGGGAGAAGAGAAATTATTATTTTAAATTTAAATTAATTAAATAAATTGAAATAAAATGATCAAAAAAGAAAATGAGAAATTATATGAGAATTAAAAACAAGAAAAAATAATGAAAATTATAGACAAATTAAATTTAATTGAGATAATGAAATTCTTTATTAAATCTAAAATGATAGAAAAGAAATATAAATAAAAACAATTTAATGAGTTTTATTTATCTTTGAATTAAAATATGAAATTAATTCAGTTACTCTGATAACTTTGGATTTCTTTAAAGATCCATTATCTTCCCTCCCCTGTAATCTATCGTACATTTTTTCGAATTAATTTTATTGCAAATTTAATACTTTGGGAATTTCTTTTTAGATATAATTTATTTTTAATTAGATTTAATTTAATTTATTATTATTTATTATTTATTATTTTAGAAAATGTCAGGATCTTCTCTATCGACAATCTTGTAGTGGGGAAGCCTCGGATCCCCCTACAAATCGAATATTTCCATTAAGAATACATAATACGAATCCTTCGCTCTAAATTCTATGCTAATTTTAACATTATTGGGGACTTCTGATTTTTTTTGAAATTTTGTATTTCCCAATGATTTTTTTGTTTTTTATCATAATTTTTAATTAAAATTTTGATTGAGAAATTTTTTCTGTATTCTTCGTGGTTGCAAATATTGGTACCTATATCTTCCCGCAATTTTGATTTTTTAAATTTCGCCGAAAGTCGAATTTTAGATTTTGTTTTTGGAATAAGAATTTATATATTTCATAGTTCATAGATTGTCACTTAATTTGTCATCAGAATATCATGATAATTTTCAAGTCAACTTGGTCTATATGGCATCTTTACTGCTCTTCATCAACCCATCCCTTACTAAACCAGGAGAGTATCTGGAAATAATACAAAGTCAAAACTCTAGATTCCATAGCGTAAAAGATCCTTTTCATGATCACCGTATTATCGTATCGTATCGCTAGCAATGGCGTACGGTCGAAGGCGCAGAGTACACCTGATTATTTTATTTAATAACTTTTTCAATAATCATCAAGCTTATCCAAAGCTTTTAAAGAACCCGATAAATAAATTGAAATGAAATCGGAAACTTTCGTTAAAAGTGAAAAAATTAAAATTTCTGCGGGAGCTTTATTGAATCTAATTGAATTGAATTGAATTATCATGAAGGAATTCATTATCCTTGATTGCCCTTTCTTGAAATATTAAACTTTTGGCCTGAAATTCTGTATAAATATATGCTTTCAATGAGCTTTTGAGATTTTTGAAGCATGTTCTCTGGGGAATATTTGAAATTTCATGAAAGGACCGAATCTGGGTATAGATTTCAAAACGTATGAAATGAAGTTCTAAACATTAAGAAGCTTCCTTTAAGATGAAAGTGGATTGCGAAAGTTTTAACCAAAATTTCATATTTTATCTAAAAATAATGAATCGAATAATTTTAAGATAGATTTTAATTTTAAGCTGTCAATAAGCTTACGCGATTTTTCAAGCTTTTTTTATGAAAATCTGGATAAAAAATAGATTTTTTGACGGAAAAAATTAAATGCGATACGTAGCACAGCGACGAGCTTTCGTTAAGCTTTTAATAGTTTGGATAAGCTTTCTGCGAAAATTCCATATTTCATTTAAATTTAATGAATGGGATAAAAATTTGATTCCAAATTATATAAAATTGTATTTTAATTTTGAGCTTTCAGTGAACTTTCGAAATTTGTGCAGCTTTTTTTGGGAAAATTCTTAATTTAGTTAAAGCATCGTTATCTGGATATAAAATTGATTTTAACACGTAAAAAATAGGTTCGGAAAATAAAGCTTTCTGGGAGCTTTTAAGTTTTTGCAGAGCTTTTGTACGAAAAGTTTAGTTTTGACATTTTTAAATTTTTTCTCAACTAATTAAAAAACTTACCGCGTCATTAAATTTTTTTGGATCCCAAGAAAATAACCCGGAAATCCGGATCAAATGTCGCTAAATTGAGTAAATTGAGTAAGTTTGAAAATTATAAAATTATAAATTATCGGAGTTAATCCTCCGGGAAAATTAGGTAATAATCAAAACTATTTGGATGATTTATGGACGGAAATGTCAGAAATATTTGGGGAATATTTGTGATAGTTCAGGAAATGGTACGGATTTTGGGAAAAATTTAAAGATTGATTTTTCCCAACTTTTTTGATTTCTTCTGACATTTATTTAACCGCTTGAGTCTCCAAACATTTTTTTCCATTCTAAAATAGTTGAATCTATTTTACTTACACAGCTTAGGAGTTTATCCTAAAACCAATCTCAGGGTTTTTGAAAAAAAAATTTTTTGCGTGAGTTATGAGTTTGGGAAAATTGATGATTTTCTGGTATAACAACCGCTTAAAATCAGAAGATTAATTTCTTGAAAAAGTTTATTCTATAATTTCTTCACGGTACCCTTAGATTTAATTTCGCATCATTACATTTTCCGATGACTAAATAAAATTTTGATAAATTTAAGCTTGTTATTAGACTATTTTGAACGAAAATCTAACACAAGAATTTCCTAAAAAAATCCAAAAAATTAAAAATCGGTACAATCCATCGATTGTATAACATTTTTCAGACAGTAACTTGAAAAACTTTAATTTCCGGGAAATTCTGTTACAAAATCGGAAAATCTGATCCTAAGAAATTGATCCTAAGGGTACAGTGAGAAAATCATAGAACAAACATTTTCAAAAAATTATCCCTGTGATTTTATAGGGATTTATATGGGTGAATTTTTGGAAAATACTGAACATTTTTATTTATAATTCCGTTTTTCAACTTCTAAATTTAATAACTCAAAAACTTCTATAATAAGGTGGAATAATACGTATGTGGGTGAAATTGGCAATTTATTACGAGTATCTTCCTAAAATTTCAGCACTCTAGCCACAGAAACAAACGAAGTAAGAATAGGTTTCCAAACTTCTCCCATTTATTCTCGAACTATACCAAAATTATTTCCTTAAAATTCGTTACGTAATTTAGGTCTAATTTATTTATGGTTTAAGGGCCCTCTCCCATCTTATATTTCTAATTTGATTGATTTCATTTTGTGATTTATTTCTTTTTAATCACAGGAAAAAGAGAAAGAGAAGCTATAAATTCAAGCTGTACATTTAAGCCTGAATTGATACCTATCTGAGAATTTCGGTAGCAGGCCAAGATATTACTTTAAATTTGTTTTTAAAATGAGTTACCTGGGTACGAAAATTTTACCCCCATCGACCTAACGACCTACTTGGTCTTGTGAACTTAGCATTTGGAACCCATAGATAAAGAGTTCAAGATATATAAATACATAAAAGATTTAAAAATGTAGCTAATGAAATTATATTTGAATTGGGATTCTCCGTACTCATGCGCCAAAATTCAGAAAATTTTAAAAAATTTTGATAAATTTGAGAAATTTATGGAAAAATAAGAAAATTTTGATAGGAAAATATTGGACAATTTAATCATTGGAAAATTAAAATGATTAATAAGACGCTGATTTGTTGAGGAAATTGTTCGTATAGAAATTCTTTGTATGAGACATTTTTCTTCAGATTATTTGGCAAACAAGTGGCATATTATACCCTCTGACTAATGAGATCCCTAAGAGATTCTAAAGTGGAGGGCATATCACGATCAATGTAAAATATTGAAGAATATTATTGACCGTGTATGGACTTCATTGTAAAATCATAAATATCCACCTGATTTATGAACATCTTTAAGGATGTATAAAATTTAATTCAAATATCAATTCTGAGCATCAGATATTCTATGATTCGGCATTCCCTAGCTATTCTATGATTTGGCATATTTTTCATTTTTAGATCTTAGATAATAGATTCCAGCTCTCGCTTAGAGTTATTATCCATAGACCTGGAGTACGGATGCCACAAGGAATTGGAAATGATTTTAATGGGGTAAGTTTGTGGTGTCTCTTCACTTAATTGAATAATTTGGAAAATAATTTTGTTTTTATTGGTGGACAGCCGCCTGGACAACCTATGATGCCAAACAGCATGGATCCTACGAGACAATGTAATTATATTTCTATAAAGACTTTGAACGGACTATCCTTTTAACTCAAACTTAGGCCCCCATTGAACATTATTCAAATTTTCCAATGTTTGGCCAAAAAGCTTGGACACACTGTACTTTTTGCTATTTTTGAATAATTCATTCATAATGGGCCTGAAATTTTGAATAAACATATGCTTCCAATGAGCTTTCGAGATTCTTGAAGCTTTTGTTTTGGGAAAATTTGAAATTTCGTTATCTGGATAGAAAATATATTTCAAGAAATAAAAATTTAAGTTCGAAACTTGGAGCTTTCTTTGCGCTTTTAAGAGTTCGGATAAGCTTTTTGCAAAAATTCGATATTTCATTTAAATTTAATGAATGGGATAAAAATTGGATTCTAAATTTTAAAAAATGAGATTTCAATTTTAAGCTTTCAATGAGCTTACGAGATTTTTGAAGTTTCATTTTTGGAAAATATAAATTTCGTTGAAGAACCATTAAAATTATTTCCGAAACTAGGAGCTTTCGTTGAGCTTTTAATAATTTGGATAAGTTTTCTACGAAAATTTCATATCTAATTTTAATTTAATGAATCGTTTAAAATTCGATCCTTAATTTTAAAAAATAAGGTTTATGTTTCAAGCTGTCCATGAGCTTTCGAGATTTTTGAAGTTTTATTTTGGAAAAACTTGAATTTTCGTTAAAAAATCGTTAATTGGATAGAAAATAGAGTTCAAAACGTAAAAATTTAAGTTCGGAACTTAAAGCTTTGGTTGAACTTTTAATAGTTTGGAAAAGATTTTTACGAAAATTCGATATTTCGTAGCAATTTAATGAATGGGATAAAAATTCGATTCCAAATTATGATAATATGAGATTTTAATTTTAAGCTTTCAATGAGCTTTCGAGATTTTTGAAGCTTTTTTTGGGAAAATTTGAAATTTTGTTAAAGAAACGTTTCTTGGGCAGAAAATAGATTTTAGAACGTATAAAATGAGGTTCAGAAAATAAAGCTTTCTAAGAGCTTTTAAGTTTCTATGGAGCTTTTGTACGAAAAGTTTAGTTTTGATATTTTTGTATTTTTCATCAACTAATTTATAAACTTCCTGCATCATTACATTTTTTTGGATCCGAAGAAAATGATCGGGAAATCCCGATCAAATGTCGCGATGTCGGATATTCAAATTTCTCGTTGTGAGCCTTTAGGAATTTTTGATTTTTTGTTGATAAATTTTAACTTTTTCGAAATATTTAATTTTTGTATTTTTATCTAATTGTCAATGCAACTTTCTGCGTTTTTAAAATTTTTTCTGGCCGAAGAAAATATTTAGGCATGCACTCTAGACAGACTTAAGGTGATTATATTAGTTCCGAGTATGAATGTAAAGGTTCTCAAAATCTAGTTAAATCCCATTTATTTCTGTAGCTAGGCTGCTGAGACTGAAATACCTGAAATGTTCCAGAATTTCACTATCCTTAAGATCACCTTTCTAATTGTCGTTTAGGCGAAGCCGGAGATTTTGTAGGCTGGCAAGGTACTTTAATTACTTAATAACATTCCGCCTACTAATAATCTCACACAATTTACCCAGGTACCGGTCCAATGAATCCCCGATAGAATCCACCGCGTGGTGCTGGTATGGGTCCAATGGGCCCCAGTTTATATGGACCTGGAATGCGGGGTCCACCGCTGAATAGTAGTTTAAAACCGGGCGGTCCTGGGATACCACCGATGGGTATAGGTGGTGGACGGCCCCAATGGAAACCAAATACGTAATTTTTAATTAATTAAATTATTAAATATTTAAAAAAAGGAATTTCCGATGGGTGGAGGGCCAGATGGTGGTCTAATGGGACCGATGGGGCCAAATCAAATGGGACCGGTACTAAATGGTAACGATTTGGATGAAATGAAAAATTCACCGGCCAATTGTGGACCGGGTACGCCACGAGAAGATTCTGGTAGCGGCATGGGTGATTATAATTTGGGTGGATTTGGTGGGCCCGGTGAAAATGTAAGTATGGATGGAAGTAAAAAACAAAAAGATTAAAACCGTAAGTAAGTAAATTAAATTAAGTAATTAATTAGCGAACGTAGATAGATAGCATGTTTTATCGTTTTACCAATTAATTTTGAATTAAATTAATATGTCCTAGTTAGGATTGGTGAGGAATAATGCCCATGGTTTAGAGTTACATTTTCTAATTTATACGACTTTTGCTCTTTTGGTTTTTTTCCTACGTTTTTTTTAGAAATTTATTTTTATAAAAACAAAAATTGGGAAATTTTTGATAAAAAATAGAAAATTTTAATAAAATCGAAACAATTCAAAAATGATCCGGGGTATTAAGTTATGAAAGAGGGAGTACGGGGGAGAGCGGGTTTCAAAATCCTATTTTTAATGAATTCTACATGTATTTTTCAAAATTTTTATTTTTATTTGAATAGTTTGAAATTTTCTTTTTTTATTTTGAAAGAAAATTCTGTTATCTCTCGAAACAAAAAAACAAAAAACCTATTTTCCAGGATCAAACTGAGTCAGCGGATATTTTAAAAATTAAGGAAAGAATGCAGGAGAAGGCAAATTTATCTCATCTAATTCCTTTTATTTTAATTTACTCCCACAACTAACATCAGCATAAAATTAAATAAAAATCGACCAGGTCAGGGAATTCTCATTAATTCAATTAATTCATTTAATTTCTTTCAACATCACATTTTATTTTTTTTTTTTTATTTTATACACCCGGGTTCGGAATATTTTTTCGTAATTAAGAAGCTGATGTTGTATTAGTAATAAAAACAATTATCCATTATTAGAATTTAATTTCCTAATAATTATAAAATAAGCCATATTTGATTTGTAGATTTTATATTTATTTATTTAACTTATATTGTTTATATAATGGTCTTTGGTTAATAAATTATAAAATTTAGCATTCATTTTCTTATTTTCAGTAAGTAATTTTTATTTAATTATGTAGTATACATATTAAAATGGTCCTCTTAAATGCTAAATATCAGAAAGGTATTTTCATTAATTTAACCCTTTAGAGGCTAAATTTTAGTGAATTTTCTTTTGAATAAAGTC
Organism: Symmerus nobilis; assembly: GCA_027564815.1. Lineage (NCBI taxonomy): Eukaryota > Metazoa > Arthropoda > Insecta > Diptera > Mycetophilidae > Symmerus > Symmerus nobilis. Next base: position 126 of record JANTOP010034116.1, on the reverse strand, counting down.
AATCTAATTAAAATATTATTTCACTTAATTTTAGCATACTAATGATTTTTTTATTTATTTATTTATTTATTTTATTCGTATCAACAGGCATAAATCGCCCAACTGATATTTAAATCATTATAATAT
>JANTOP010034115.1:0-25882 GCA_027564815.1 Symmerus nobilis | reverse complement strand
CCGAACCTCCCGATTTAACCGTTTCTATGAAATATATATATGCCTAAAAAATCAAATTGAGAAGGAATGAAAGAACTAGTAGTAGAATACCGCCTTAAGCGAACTACTTTACATCCTAACATATCGAAATTTCAATTACGATTACCTATCGGTCAGACGACTCTTTCAATGCCTTTATAAAACCCGGCTAAAATGGAAGAGCTTTTCTGGCTATTTGATGTATACCTGAATGAATCTTGACTTCCTAAATTCTGTCCAAGATTGCCATGGCTAGCAAGTGCAAATGAATTTGATAGTTTCCCGCCCTTTTCCAACCTCCAACCTAATATACGATTTAAAGTTCGTCCTTAAAACCTAAAAATCCACAAAACGCCCGTCAAACCTGGATAAATTTAGAAAAAATACGTGCAAAATATTGAAAGCCGTAGAAAGTCGATAAAAATCGGGATTAGGCAGTAAAGTATAGGTAAAGTTTAGAATTTCTAAATAAAACTCAGAAAAATCCGTCAATAACGAGACACAGGCCAAGAACATATTGAGACTGTAGGAATTAATTAAACGATATCCAGAGAATTCAATTAAATGTGGGAAATATTCAGGAAAAGTAAAATAAATTGCTAAATTATAAAATAAAATTAAGAAAGTCGGAAAAAAGTCGCGAAAAGATTAGGAGAAATTTGCGAAAATCGGGAAAAATCTAACAGTCCTAGGAGAATGTTAGAAAATCAGAAGAACTTATAAAAATTGTCGGAAAAAATCCAATCAAAATACGAGAAAATTGGGGGACAAAGGCAGTGTTTAAGAAAATTCCGATTAATTAGAGAAAATCGGGAAAAGTAGAGAAGTAGGGACGAGTTATGTCTCTAAATTCCTATCTTTTTTCAGAGTTTTTTTTTGATTGCTTTTGACTGTTTTAATAAAATACATAAATTCTGCTGATAGATCTACACTCCAGATCTACAGACCTGAACAACTCGTCAATTAAACTGTCTGTAATGAGACAAGCCAGATTATACTGCAAATTTCTATCGATATCGAAAGTCGAAAAAAATTCGGTAAAAAATCTGAAAGAAGTCGGAAAATGTAAGAGCAAATATGGGAATGCTAGGACAAGTCATTGGATTAGTTTATAAATTTCGAAGTGAAGTGAATCATTTAAAGGATGATCCTTAGCCTTGTTCTTCCGCTCGACTTTACTCTAGATTTCTAGATTTTCTAAATAGACTCTAGATATGTTACGTGCTTCCAGTAACACCTTTTATTTCAGTCAACTGACCAGCTACAGTTGTTCAATTTAGGTGAATAGAAATAAAAGAAAAGTCGATGCCACATTATCAGTGGCATAATTTAATTATAATTTATTTATTTATAAAATAAATAGTTACATTATTTAAATTAATTTTATTTTAATCATCTCTTAACATATTTCTTAAAAATACTTAAATATAAAGATTAATTTTTGGGGTTCCTGATTTTTCACAACCAGAAATCAAGGAATTCATGTAATTCTCATCTATTTCCCACTCATGTGTAAATGAAAAACTATATTTACAATTACATATGAAGCATTTCTGAATGTTTGTTCCCTTTGTAGATTAATAATATAAATTGTTCGGGAAGTTCTTGATGTTACATTACCAGTTAGACGTACAAAAATAAAAATGCAGCAGCAATGATGCACTTAAAATATCATATCTTTATTTAGGATGGAATGGGTCATTAAACAGGGTGGGTGCAGCAGTTTCAAATGTTATACGGGATCGGATCTTACATTCTGGTGGATTTTTAATTAGCCTGCAGGTAATATGAGAATCCGTACAACAGAAAGTTCTTATAATTAAATAAAAATAAATAATTTATGTATTCCAGGATGCCGGCAGCCTAGAACATTCTAATTTTCCCATTTGATGATTAAAATAATGACATTTTTTAATTATATCAAGCTTTCCTACAAATCCTTTTTAATTGCCGAAAAATAAAATGAAAGATTTTTTTTTACCAGAAATCAAGGAGTCCGGTTCCAATTAAATTTCATATTAAGTCCATCCAATTATTTTCGGCTTACCAACATTTTTGGACGAAATGAAAATAAAAAAGGATTTTTTTTCTTGGTTATTCTATCAATTATTTTGAACCATTTCACCATTAAATTTCCTTGACCAATTTCCATTCTTATGTCAAGTTTTAATAAGTAATTGTTGGATGAAATGTCAGGTCATTTCTATAATTATTTTGGGTCTTCAAATGTCGTAAAACCGGAGGTCGGTCCATTCAGATAGGTTGAGACAAATTTTATAATCAAACCAATTTCCTTCGAGATGATGAAAAATTCATTCAATTCAAATGTCTCCTTCATTTATATTCATACCCAATTAAAACAGGATAATTTCACAAAATAAAGGGAAATAATAATTTAAATATTTAATCAAAAATATGAAGAGAATACGAGATGAAAAAAATACAATAAATCCTTACAATTGATTAATGAATATTCTGAAAATAAATTCATCTCGACAGTAATGAAGATTCTGGATTTTGTGGAAGAAATAATATTTTAAAACAAAGTCATTAGGAAGACTAATTAAAATAGTTAATCCATTAAAAAAGAATTCAATTACTTCATCGTCTATCGCATTGTATAATTTATAATTACGAAAATCATGATTTGTATTACAATTCCGATGATGAAGGAATCCATACCAAATCGAGTCTAATATTTAATTATCTTTATGGGTGACATAATCGCAATATATAACTCCCCGATTTGCAATTGAAATTGTATAATATTTTTGCAATATGAGGAAAATGAAATACTCTTTTAATTAAATAGTTTATTTTCTATCTATAAAATTACAAGGTATTTAAGACATGGTTTCATGGTACTTATCTGTTGTAATCGATAGATTATCAATTTGTACAGGTAGAACCCTGTGAAATAGTAATCGATTTAAATATATTACTTATACTCACCAACTATTAATTATTTCTATAATCGTCTGCCACATTTTATCGATTACAAGGAAATTGTATTGTATATTGGTAACGATTTCGATTTAAAACCAACCAAAGACCATCGAGAAGAGTAAATGGTTAATAAATTGTGAAAAATTACATTTATACATCAAAAGCAATTATATAATCAATAATTTTCCTTCCATTTATTATAAGTATACCCTGGTCATGTCTCGACTCGTATCAATTTTCTATAAATTAAACGACAATATTTATATACCGGTGGATCCAATGGAAACTAATCCATTTCGTGATTAGACTTCCTTCTCCAAATAGAATTAGATTTAAGGATTTTTACATTTCCGTTTTAAATTAACGTCATTGAAATTCAAAATATCCCAAAAAGAGCTTTAAGAAGTACCCGAAAGCTTTGAATTAAAATATAATTTTATTCATTTTCAAATCTATTTTATCTCCCAATATATAAACTTAAATGAAATCGGAAACTGTCGTTAAAAAGTCCCGTGGAAAATTAAAAGCTCTCTACGAAAGCTCTAATGAATTGAATTGAAGGCAAATTATCACGAAGGCATTCATAGTTCTTGTTTCCCGTTTTCTGATATATTCATCTATCAGCCTGAAATTTTGAATAAATATATGCTTTTAATGGGCTTCTGAGATTTTTGAAGCTTTTATTTTAAGGGAAAATTTGATTTTTCGTGAAAGGACCGATATCTGAGAAAGATTTTGGTATTTTCATAAATTTTCATATTTCAAATAAAATTGATGAATCGAATAAAAATTCGATTCCAAATGTTCTAAAATGACATTTAAATTTTTAGCTTTTAATAAGCTTTCGAGATTTTTAAAGCTTAATTTTGGAAAAAGGTGAAATTTTATTAAAGAATCGTTATTTGGATAAAAAATTTATTTTTAAACGCAAAAAATTAAGTTCGAAAGCTTTCGTTCAAAAGCTTAGAGCTTGCGTTGCGCTTTCAATCGTTGTGATGAGCTTTCTGCGAAAATTCCTTATTTGTTTTAAATTTCATTGATCGGATAAAAATTGGATTCCAAATAATATAAAGACATTTAATTTTAAGCTTTCAATGAGCTTTCAAGATTTTTGAATAATTTGTTTTTGGGAATATTTGAAATTTCGTTAAGGGATCGCTATCTGTATAGAAAATAGATTTTAAGGAGTAAAAATAAGGTTCGGAAAATAAAGGTTTTTGGGAGCTTTTAAGTTTTTGCAGAGCTTTTGTACGAAATGTTTACTTTCTATATTTTGTATTTTTCCTCAACTAATATATAAACTTTCTGCTTCATTGCATTTTTTGGATTCAAAGATAGTTATCGGGAAATCCGGATCGATTCTTCAGGAATTCAATCAGGAGTCTCTGATTATTTTTAGATAAATGTCAACCCCTCCGAAATATTTAATTTTTGTATTTTTTTTGTAATTCTGATAATTTTGGGCTTTATTTTTGCTAATAAAATATTTGGAACCCCGAAGTTTGATGCGTGTTTTTAACAGACGAAATATTAAAAAACGTTACTTTCAGAGTAAATATTTCGAAGAACTCAAATAATTAAATAATTATAATAATCAAGTCAAAGATTTCTGGAAAAAAATCGAATAATCAGTTGAAATTCTAAACTCAATAAACCGAAATGAAAGTTCATGGAAAAATTTAAAATTTCCCGGGAAATATTCAAAATTTCCCGGGAAATTATAACTAATCAGTGGGAAATTCAGCTCGTAAAGTAAAGAAAATTACAAGGAAAAATCACTCTTTTAATTAGATTAATTAATTTTAATTAAATCTGAAGTTTTATTAAAAAAGCTCTTCAGTTTGAGATATATTTTTTATCCCAATAATTTCTCTGTAACGAAATTTAAAATTTCCTAAAAAAATCATTATTAATGACCCCAAAGCATGATGAAAGCTTTTAATAAAAACTTTATTTTATTCATTTTGAGATCCATTTTTTTCGAATAATTAAATTTAATTAAAACTTCCCAAACAGTTTTGAAAATTTTGAAAGTTCAAAGGAAGCTTTTAATTTCGGATATAAAACGTGTTGAAATCTATTTTTCTTAAATATTTTACTAAAACGAAATTACAATTTTTCTCATAAAAGCTCAATCAACAGTTCACTGAGAACTTTTGGATACAAATTTTATTTTTATTTATTTGGAATCTACTATTCATTCGATCACCGAAATTTTAATGAAAATTGAAATTTTCCTCCAACAGCTTTTCAAAATCGGAAAAGAGCAAAGAAAGCTTAAGTTGGGAATTCAATTTTATACGTTTTGTAACCTTTTTTCTGCTAATTAACTCTACCGGAACGATATTTCATATTTGATCAAAAAAGTTGTATTAAAGTCCCAAAAGTTCACTGAGAGGTTTTAATACAAATTTCATTTCATTTATTTGGAATATAATTTTCCTTAACAAGCTTTTGAAAAATTTGAACTTTGTTTCGGACGTGACTTAATTCCAAATTCCAAAAATTTCAGAACTATTTTGACATTAAATAATTGTGGCCAATTTGAGGCCGAAGTAGTCAAACTATAAAACACTTTGAACGTTGAATGTTAAAATAAAAATTAAAGAAATTTTCGTTTGGACTTGGACTAAACATACCATCTTCCAAATACGTTTTTGGTGTCTGTACATTAAACTTTCTTAGCAATTCTATCTCGGTTGAGGATATTCTCCCGGCATAAAACAGAATAGATGCCAAAAAAATCAATGCTCTAATCTCACCTCGGCAAATACAATAGTTAGGGATGGTGAACTACTATCACCGCTCCATCCCACATTTACCTGAGTTCTCGAGGAAAATTACATAAAAATCAAAATCGAAAAGCTTGACGATCCGTATCCGTAAATTTTGAGAAAATAAACATGAAAAATTGGATATTTTCCAGAGAAATAGAAATTTTATATAAAAATGAAATTTACATGACATGAGAATCAGAAAGTTCCATGAAAATCAATTAAAAAATTTGAAAAATTTGCTAAAAATTTATTTTGGCTTGAACAACATCAGAATTGTCCAATTCACGTCAAATATTCCTGATCTTTACAAAATATTGGGATATTTCCTTAGATTCTGTCGAAATCCGAGAAATACCTAGACATTTTTAGATTTCCGAGCAACTAAAAATGTCTGATATTCACGAAATCCTGTTTCTCGGATTCATCAGATATGGATTTGGACTATAAAATTTCCCGTTTTCTTCAAGAATGTTTTGAAATTTTTAATTATCCGAATTTTATGATAAATTGTCTGGTTTTCAGGGGTTTTTTCAACATCGATTTTTAATAAAAATGCCCAATTATTCAATTAAATTTCTTGATTATTTAATTAAATTACTCATCATATCATGACTTTCTCGATTTTCAATTCTTTTCAAAATTTCTCGATAGTTGCAAAAGATTTTTCACCCCATGATCCCAAAACTGCCCGATTTTCAAGAAATTATAGGATTTATACCAAATTTGCCACAAGAATGATACATATTCTTGAAGAGCATACGCGTATAGTTTACCCATTCTTTAACGGGAGGTCAAACTTTGGAAGGCCAGATAATCGGCGTTTTTTATGATAAGTTTTAAGGGGGGGAAGGATTGATTATTTCTTTAAAAGTATTTTATTCAAAATAACCAAAGTTATGAGCTCCGATAGAAAGGTATTATGGTGGAAAACATGGCCTACTGCCTCCAATTTCCATCTGAAATCAATCTCTAGTTTAGTTAATGTTCTCATAAATTGAACCCTAATTTAGGGATCAACTGGTCGGATTTCTAAAAAAATTGATTTTGAATCGATTTACACTGCTTTTTATGAAGTCACCCCAAAATTGGACAATTTCTCGATCTATTTCTCATCCGCAAAAATCAAGAAATCGAAAATCCGATCAGTTTCATTCCTAAGTCAAGTCATTTTGATTATAAAAATGAAACGGTAGGTAAATCGGATGAAAAATACGATCTGTAGGCTGATTAAAGTCTTCAGATTCGTTTTCTATTTGAAAACTCAATTATTTCAATGGATTACCTTTAATCCACCATTATTGCCCCAGGGGCATAGTACAAGTCCCTAGAAAGGCATTTTTTTTAAAATTAAAAAGAGAATTGTTTCTCTAGGGAATTCTTTCCGTAGCCTAGAATTCTCTAGAGACATTTTTTGACTTCCTTATGCAATTCCTGAATTATTTAGAGAATTTATGTATAATTTATTGTAATCAAAGTTCGTTTGTTGGGAATTATATCACAGAAACTAATTTAAATCGTCTTATAGACAAATTTTAGTCAAAATATTCCAAAAAGTAGCTGGAGAATTGCAATTCTCTTGCGCTGGGAATCGATAACCAGGAGAAGTCGTAGGGGATTGGGAAAACTAGCGTGGTGTTTTTAGGTTTTTTTCGGATTTTTACTGATCACCAGAAATATTGCTGATAATGGTTTTCTACCATTTACCATTGTTTTATTTGGGTTTGAAAAATCCAATTTTCAGGCATTTTTCTATTCAGTCGAATCATGCCAATATCCAGTAAACAAATATTTTTACAATTTTTAAAAAATCCGGGAATAAATTATTTCATTTTAATAAATCCGAGATTTCAAGGAGAAAAAAAAATAATTCTGGAGATTGAGCGTAAAATTCAATTAAAAAATTAAATTTTTGGCCCCGGCTGTTCAGAAACAAATTATTCTGGGACACTGGGTAAGAAATTCAATTAAAAAATCCAATTTTTGACCTCAACTCCACAGAAAAAAAAAATATTTCTGTACAATGGGTGAAACATTCAATCAAACAATTCAATTTTTGACCTTAGGTGTGCAGAAAAAAAATAATTCTTGACTCTGGCTGAAAAATTTAATTCGAAAATGTAATTCTTGGCCTCAGCTGTACAGAAAAAATAATTCTGGGCACTGGGTAGAAAATTCAATTAAAAAAAGTCAATTTTTGACCTCAGCTGAGCAGAAAAAATGATTCTGGACTGGACACTGGGTAAAAATTTAATTAAAAAATCTAATTTTTTCTTCAGCTGTACAGAAAAAAATAATTCATGACACTGAGTGAAAAAATCAATTAAAAAGATTCAATTTTTGACCTCAGCTATGCAGAAAAAAAAATAATTCTGGACTCTCGGTGAAAAATTCAATTAAAAAATTCCATTTTTGATCTCAGCTGTGCAGAAAAAAAAAATAATTCTGGACTCTGGGTGAAAAATTCAATTGAAAAATTAAATTTTTGACTTCAGCTATGCAGAAAAAAAAATAATTCTGGACTGTGGGTGAAAATTCAATTAAAAAAAATTCCATTTTTGACCTCAGCTGTACAGAAAAAACGGGGATTACCCAATGGGTGAACCTTGAGTGATTTTATTGAATGAAATTCATTAATGATTTTATTTCTCGTTTCACCAATAGATTTTTTCTTTTTTTTTTGAGTCTAATTCCCAATTTGAGTTGATCCCAATTTTTTTACGCAACAAATTTTTTGAGTGAAATTCCTTTAGGGTAAAATTGATTGTATTTTTTTTTCTGTAGATAATAATTTTCTTAAGTAAATGTTCTGCCAATTTAAATTTTCTTGAGTGAAAAAATTTTTTTTGAGTGAAACATTTTTTGAGTGAAATATTTTTATTTGAGTGGAATTCCTAGTTTTTTTCCTGCAGATAATAATTTTCCTAAGTATATTTACCTTTCTTGAGTGAAAATTTTTTGAGTGAGATTCCTTGACGGTAAAATTGATTGTATTTTTTCTCCTGCAGATAATAATTTTCTTAAGTAAAAGTAATGAAAATTGTCTTGAGTGAAAAATTTTTTGAGTGAAATATTTTTTGAGTGAAATTTGAGCTAGAACGAAATTTTTTCAGTGATAAGGACTTCTTTTATTTCAGAATTGATTAACCATGAACCAATTAAATAGATAAAGTCAAATTGAAGAAAAACTGATTTTGATTTTAAAATTAATATTTCCTTTTCAAAATTAAGTGAAATAAATTTGAATTTAAGATTTTTGTTAGAAGAATTTAGGACTATTTTACGGACATTCTAAAACGAAATATTTTAAGAATTATTTCAATAATATTTAAGTAAATTATTCAGGTAAATTTCATCTTTTTATCAGATTAATTTTAGAAAATTTAATTTTGATAGGGGACCTGATTCATTTTAATTTATCGGTATAATAAATCGGTCTACTTACCACTTCTTTCTACTATTTCTCGTATCTACATAACTGAATGAATAGTATCAGTTTAAAAATATTAAATATATACTAAAATTATGTAATAAAAAATTATTTAAAAATAAATATTGAGAACATTGGATTATTGATTGAACAATTTATCGAATAAACGCGTCAATTGATAAACATAATAAATCAGATCATTCCACTCTACAAAGCGCTAACCACTTAACGCTAACTTAATAATTCGTGTCGGTCTTGTTATCCATTATACCTGAACTGAATACGTCATTAAATACGTGAACATATCAGTTAATAATACCTGACACCAGATATTCCATATCACCGGGTAAATAATTTAAATTTCATATTTTAATAATTCGAAACCTCGAAAATAAATCGATCCAATTATGATGAGTCTATGAATATTTTTGTAGAAAATAAAAAAAACATGGCATTACATGAGGTTAGTATAAGTATTATAAATAACAGACATTTTAAATATAAACGGGGCCTTAACACGTGATAAGTAGGAATAACAATATAGGTTCTTTTACCTTCTGCACAAACATTTGTTAATCAAACCATGGCAACATTTTAAATAACCAATTGTTTGTTCACCAAACAATTGGTATCTGTATCGTATCAGACTATCAATTAACCACAAACTTATTACGAACAACAATTTTTCTTCATTTGAGAAATTTTCACGGAAAAACATTTCCAGTGAATTTTCTACCCCAAAATTAAAAAAAAATTTTTTTGGCCGTAAATTTAGCCCGATTATTGCAACAAAAAAAATCACAACGCAACTAACAGACGGTAGAGAGTTTAAAAATCTTAAAACCTCAGCATTTTATTAGAATAACAAGGAAATTCATTTTTTTGGATTTTAATTATGATTTGGAATGGTGAAAAAATTTTGTATTAAAAAAAAATATTTACCAAACTCTATGGAAGTTTCTGAATTTGAAATTAAATGTCTTGTTAAATCCGTATTAATATCCCCGGAAAATTATCCATTGAAAAAGAGAAGCTTTACAATCCACTAAATGGAATCTAATTTAATTAAAATTGCACACGATTGATAAGAAACCTAAAGGTATTAGAGACGTGTTTTTTTGCAGAAATTATACAGTCAAATAGGTGTTAAATATACAAACACGAAATTCTATTGTTTTCTAAACTTATAATTTAATTCTCTTTAAGATGTGATAAGGAAAATAAAATAATTTAATTCATAAATCACAAGTCACACCGTCATTGTCACATAATAATTAAGATACCGTCACCGATGAAAGGAGTAATTATTTTAAAAAAAGTCAGTTAAATTTCAAAGTTTTTCTTCTGTTTTTCGGACCGAATTGAACGTGCATTTTCCTCGAATGGAAATGGAAAACTGTTTTTTTTTTCCACTCAATACGAACCATGTAAGGCAACGGTATAAAATACTCTTTGAAAGGTGACAGTCATAGAATAATTTCAATATTTTATTATTGTCGCGCATCACATATTCGCTTCATTTTCGAAAAATTTATATATACACAAAGCTATCCAAACAATTAATTTTATTTATTTATTTTTTTTTTAAAAATTCCACTTCATTCAAATTTTTAAAAAATATAAAAATAATTTCATTCCTTTTGTTTTATTGTTTAAAAAATAATTTAAAATAATTATTTCCAGTTCGTTGTTCAGTTAATTTATAAATAATAAAAAATATACGGTGCCCGTCGTCTCTTCCTCCAATTTAATTTAATTTAAAATTATAATTCAAGGATTTAATTTAACTTTTTCTTGTTTTTATTCACTTTACTGTGAAACTAGTTATTTAGACTGGACTGAACTAAAAATATTTACTTGATTTTCTTTATATTAAATTATAAATTGGTTATACTTACAACACGCTAACAGAAAAAAGTTTGAAAGTCGTTAATGACTTATTGATTTATTAGACCCGGTTCTTTCGGATGGCAGTCCCCACCACCCACAGCACCTTTTTAATATTTGAAGATTCACTTAATAATAATTAATACCATACAGTAGCTATTTTTGAATTTTATTATTTTTACAGGTAACCCGTAAGCAGCACAATTAAGACGAAAGAAAATGTACATCGACCGAATTTTGGCAAGTAAAAATTATTTTTGAGTAAAATTCATTGATATTTATTTTTAATTTTGCTAATTATATTTCCTTGAGTGAAATAAATCTGAAATGAATTTTGTTGACCGATGTTTACTTTTCTTATTTCAAAAAAAGAATTCTAGTTGAGCGTGAATATCTCGATTAAAATTTCCGGGAGTGAAATTTTTTTGAGTGAAATTCATTAAGGATAAAATTGATTTTATTTCTCGTCTCTCCACTTTAATTTTTTTTTTTGAGTTAAATTCTGTTGATCCCAATTTTTTACGGAAGAAATTTTTTGAGTGAAATTCCTTGAAGGTGAGATTGATTTTATTTTTTCTCTTGAAAATAATATGTTCTTAAGATTTCTACCAATTGAAATATTCTTGAGAGAAACATTTTTTGAATGAAAAATGTTTTGAGTGAAATATGCTGAAACGAAATTTTTTGAGTAATGTTGACTTCTTTTATTTCAGAATCGATTAAAACTTTCTTGAGTGAAATTTTTTGGAATCAAATTCCTTGATATTTATTTTTAATTTGAACAATTATATTTTCTTGACTAAAAATTCTATGTGTTTAAATTTTCTTGAGCAGTTGAAACGAAATTTTATTGTGAAACGAAATTTCTTGAGCGATATTTACTTTCCTTATTTTAGTATTAGAATTCTGGTTGAGCGCGAATATCTCGATTGAAATTTCTTGAAGTGAAATTTTTATTGAGTGAAATTCATTGAGGATAAAATTAACTTTATTTAACGCTTTTCCATTTTAATTTTTTTTGAATGAAATTCTGTTGATCAAAATTTGTTTACAAGTGGAATTAATTTTATTTTTTCTATTGAATTTAATATTTTCTTAAGTAAGAGTGAGTTCCATCAATTGAAATTTTCTTGACGGAAATATGCTGAAACGAAATATCTTGAGTGATTTTCATTTTTTAATTTTAGAAAAGATTAAAATTTTCTCGAATATAATTTTCCAGAGTACAATTTTTTTGAGTGAAATTCATAAAGTTGAAATTGATTTTATTTCTTAATCCTCCAGTTTGTTGAGTGAAATTTTGTTAATCCCAATTTTTTTACGTAACAAATATCTTGAGTGAAATTTCTTGAGGGTTTAATTGATTGTATTTTTTCTTTTGAAGATAATATTTTCATAAGTAAGAGTTTAATCAATGGAAATTTTCTTAGTGAAATATTCTGTATCGTAATTTTTGGAGTGCTATTGACTTTTTTTATTCTAGAATTAATTAAAATTTTTTCGAGTGAAATTTTCTAGAGTAAAATTTTTTGAGAGAAATTCATTAAGGATAAAATTGATTTTATTTCTTATTCCCCCAGTTTAATTTTTGTTGAGCGAAATTTCGTTAATCCCAATTTTCGTACGTAACAAATTTATTGAGTGAAATTCCTTGAAGGATTAATTGATCGTATTTTATCATTTGAAGATAATAATTTTCTTAAGTAAAAGTTCTGCCAAAGTAAATTTTCTTGAGTGACAAATATTTTGAGTGAAATATGCTGGCACGAAATTAGACTCTTTTATTTTAAAATTGATTAAAATTTTCTTTAGTGAAATTTTCTAGAGCGAAATTTCTTTGAGTGAAATTAAGTATGAGTAAATTATATATATTTTTTTGGTAAAGTTTGTTGATTTAAATTTATTTTCAAAAAATTTGAAGTCGAAATTCATTAGGATTAGGATATCGTTTTTTTATATAATTTAATATTTCAATTGAATGAATTTTTGAAAGAAATTCACCCATCGTGTCTACTTAATTGTAATTAAAAATACCAGCTGGCTGTAATTAAAAATTCGAGCTATCAGGGTTTCGTAAAGATGCAATTTATGGCCTAGCATAAATTAATTTATTATTTTATCGTTTATTAATTTGTCTTTACGTCAGAAAAAATTCTTACAGAAACTTAGGCATTCCAGAGTTTACTGTTTCAGGGATTGATTTCGTTCGATTTGATATAAAATTGAATTGAAATTATCCTCAACGATTAGACGATCAACGATTTTTAGTCCTTCAATTTTGTTGAAATGAGAACCAAAAAAATTAGTTGTGACGAATTCGGGTGGTCCTGATCGCGAAAGTGGTTTTTAAGGCCAAAGATTATTTATTATTAGCTGGCAATGAGATTAAAAAAAGGAAATGATATGACGAAATTATAATTGGCACATCTCGTACGTTCTATATTATAATAGGACTATAGTCCTGCCCGAATTGGGAATAAATTCTGTTCGATCACTTGAATTGATCGAATTGAATTATCATACAAGTCTTGACTGTAATGTCAGATCAGTGAGAATAAATAAAATTTATTTAATTCCACGAAATTTATCGACTTGCATGAAATAATCCTGATTTTTATGTCGAATGTTATTTAATGAATCGAATTTTCAAAAGCCTTTTCGACTTTCATTAAAAAACAAATTTAATTAAAATTGTCGGATTCTTTTTTTTTATTTTCAAATTTCAAAATTCTCCGAATATAATGATATCCAATTTTACGAAATAGTTGGACTTTGATAAAATTTCCTGAATTTTAAAAAATTTTCCTTAATATTAAATTTTAAGAATTAATTGCCAAACATCAGAAAAGAAAATTTTCTTTTCCTGAACACAGCACAGAAAAAAACGGCTTCTCTGGATGATAGGCTTATCTTATGGTTAGGGATGCATGTCAGCAAGAGATTTTGGTTCTCCAATGTTCATTGATGGTACAGTCAATGCAAACAATCCAATAAATTAAATATCAAGAAATTTTGGAAGAACATATGCTGCCATCTTCAAACACCAGAAGATGATTTTATTCGAGATTTTATTTCTCAGAAAGATGGTGTCCTATGCGCTACTGCTCGAAATATTATGGATGGATGGATGGATTGCTACTTAAGAAATTCCAGTCGAGTAGCATGCTAACAACCCTTATTTATTACGCATCGAGACATTATGGGGTAAAATGAACATGGAGCTTCGTATCCAGCCAGCTCGTACAAAGGATCAATTCAGAGAAATAATAAATCATTTATTAGTTTATATTATTATTTAATAAGAATAATTTGTTACTATAAAATAGTTAGTTTTCTTAATTATTCTACATTTCTTAATTTAACCATTAAAATCTAAGTCGAATTTTTGATTTACTAAAATCAAGAAAACTATCAATTTCATAAAAATGCACCATCATTGTTTTAGCATCTATTTGGGTTATATCCACGATGGTATGGGACCAGTATTCTGGAGCCTAGTAATTAAGAGCGAATTTAATTTAATTTAATTTAAAACATAATTATTTAATTTTATTCCATTCATTTTGGTCAAAAGCATTTCTGCATCTTTTTCAATTAACTCCAGCCTTAAAAGTCGAAAAAAAACCAGAAGTGGTCGGGAAAAACTCACCCAAACGCAAAAATCCAGAATGATCAAGAAACTGTTGAAAAAATCTAGTAAAATTTTGGGAAAGGAAAAACTCGAACTAGATCATTGGAATGGTCTATAGATCGTTGGCTATTTTCTGTAAGCCACGCCTAAAGTTAAATCGCTAAGTTTTAGCTCTTAACTACCAATTGAATAATGATTTAATATAAAAAATTCTAAAAATTATATGAAAATTCGAAAGTTTCCATTTAAAAATTCTAAAATTCTCTGGTCATCGGATAAGTTTGTAAAGCCAAAAAATTTTATGTAAATCACTAAATTTTGGCTTAATTTTGTAGAAAACAATTTCAATAAAAAAGTAGAAATTAGAAATAAAACAAAAATAATTCAAGCGAATCGGATGGGATAAACTGACTTTTCTAAATTGTTTTCTTCACTATTAGGGAAACATTGCCATGAAATTTCTTGAAATTCAGATATTTCTTCCAAAATAATAAGAATTTAAAGCATGATTTCAGATTCTTTGGGTTTTACGACAAGTCGGATCGACGGATCGAAAATCGAACATAGCCTAGAGCAATAGAATAGAGTTTTCGCGAATTCGGATATTATCTGAATAATTCCATGATTTTCAGCTATTCGATTTTCCGTACTTATTCATACAATTTTTCTTGGTAATATCTGCAAATAGATTTGAAGTTTATCTCATCAAGTATTCCAGAAATAGCTTTCAACCCAATCGAGCCAATTATCTTGAAGAAAAATTTTATTTGAAAATATTGATCAAAAAACGAGTAGGCAACTGACTTTTTAAAAGCTCACAGACCTCTATTTGAAAAATTTTTTTTTATCAAATCCTGAAATTAGTTTCTATTTTACCTCATCGAGTTATTTGTTAAAATAAAATAAAATTTGTTATTTAAATATTTTTGACCAGAAAAGAACAAGAAATTAAATTGAATGAATTTTTAATGAAATGAAGAATTTTTTAAAAAACTCATAAATAGCTAAGAATTTTTTTCCCCCAAAATCCTGAAATTGTATTTTAGTTTACCTCGAATTGGCCTCAGGAAAAAATTTACCAATTGATTTTTATAGTTAAATAAAAATAATTTAAAAAAAAAATACAAATTTGGAAAAAAAGGTAGAAAAATTGTCAATGAAATGAGGAATAATTTTGCTAATTATTGTTGATATTGCTGTCAACTAAATTTAATTTCAGGATGTTGGAGAGAACATCCCCAGCAATTTTCAGTTAATTCTCGATTTTTTCTGGATCAAATTACCTAAATGGATTTTTTTTATGAAAAAAAATCGCTCGATTTGGTTGAAAAAAATTTCAGACCGTGTTAAGAGTTTTCAAAAAATAAATGATTTTCCTTAGCAATTTTCAGTTAAATTTTGTACATTTCTTTTACCAAAATTACGAAATGGAATTTTTTTGAAAAGAAAAATTCACTCGATTTATTTAAAACATTTGTTCTGAAAAATTGAAGAGTTAAACTAGCAACTAATTTCGGGGTTTCGAAAAAAAAAATTATCTGACAGAGTTATGAGCTTTTAAAAAATAAGATGAACTCTTTAGTATTCCTCGGTTGATTTACATCGAACCTTTTCATCAAAATTAAAAATTAGAAGAATCAAAGAAGAAACAGATTAAAAAAATGAATGTCGTTTCTGTAATATTTAACTCAAATATTTTCTTTAATGATTTATATTGCGAATGCTTAGCGCATAACACCAAGGGTATTCTTTTACCCCCATACACAAATTAAAATAGTTAATTATATCCATAAGATAATTTTACTTGAGCAATCATGATTTATATTTTTCCTATTTTTTTTGGACATTTTCAGAGATATTTTCTGAATTTTACCAACGAACATATTCCAACTTTATGTTTACAGTCGGACGTTTACAGGTTTTTTATTGTTTTACAGGATTTTGTAGACTTTTATCATTTTTTTACTCTTCTCGGCCTTTCACGACTCTTACCGCCATTTTCGGAATTCGTCCGATTTTGTCTGATTTATCCAGATATATTTTGGACATAATATAAATTATAAATTTTCAAAATATTTTCTGTTGCCCAAAATAAATTTAATTCTGTGCAATTAGGGGTGCATAAGAAATTGGTAAGAGAAATATTCCGAAAATTGTTGACGTATAACGAGGGTTACTTGTAATTGTTATGTACAAAACAATTTAAAATTTCGATTATCCATAACCATTAAATACGCCGGGTATCGAAAATAGAGTAATAATAATAACATGTAGCGGAACAATAAAAATACGGTGACCTCAAATAAACCGACTCAATTTCGATTAGGGTAGAATTTTTTAGAAATAAAATTCATTTTCCTGACACTCTGTAACAAGAAGCAGTATTTTTCTGCCAGTTTCAAGTAGATAATAATCGAGACGAGGGTTCTATATTCTATATATACCAACATATTATTAGCCGACTAGAAAAATCATATTTAAGTCATATTGAATATTTTCCGCAGCCGGTTTTCCTTCTTATCATTAAAAACTTATTGAATATTTTGGGCGGGTATCTTACATATTTAATAAGAATAATGATAGACGGATGTGAAACGTTTAGAATATTATTTAGCCTGCCTCACTTTAACTTATACCGTATGTAAGTATTATTAATATTTGGCTGTATGCCACCAGACTAATTACCCAAAAAAAATAATTTTTTTTTATAATAAAAAATTCATTAAAAATTCACGCTTGAAAAAATTGTGTAATAGCATGGACTGTTACTGACTGGTAAGGTAAATCGTATATATTTTAATTTTGATTATATCTATTTATACTTGGACCTACCTATTTTTATGAAATTATAAATTATGGATTTTTGTTTAAAAAGAATTTTGAACTTTTATTCAAAAATTATCAAACAGTGATTTTGCAATCATTCTTTCCGCATGCCAATTTTATACCATATGATAAGAAGCGTGACAAATGTCTGAAATGAAACTGGGTTTCTGTTTCTAGTTGACAAGAAAAGCTTACTATTTCTAAATAAAATCAAACAAAAAAAAAATATATAGAAAGAAAAGAAAGCCAGCCGATAATAGAAAATGAAATTAGCCCGATATTACTTGCAGAAAAATTGTCAAATTTAATATATTTTTTCTCCAAATTGAAGAAATTGGGTTGAACGACAATCAACCGAAAAAAAGTGTTAACAAATTTGAGATAGAAAAAAATCTAGTTTATTTCTAGAAATTCGGGTCAATTTAACATTGAAGAGTGAACCATGGAAAATGGTTTCATTCGTCTCCTCTAATAAAACTATTTTTTATATGGGACACCCGGTTAAATAAAAAACTTTTATGAAATAAGATTTCCGATTCCGAAATATATACAATAAATTTTCTATTATGAAATTTTCCTTTCTGAAATATTTACATCTCCGAATAAAATAACCGACATATCACAGTTAATATTCATTTCTTTAAGAAAAATGTAATTTTTCCCAAGAAAATTATTGTTGACATCTCGGGGTATGGAGAAATGGATATTAGACGAAGTGTAAAATTTTTTTGGGTTAAAAGATGGGAAAAAGAAATAAAAAACCGTTTCCTTTCCATCAATTTCCTGTAATTTTCTCTCTCGCCATATACGAAATTATTTGTATTCCGCCATGAATATCAAACCCGTAAAAAAGGGACCATTAGTTCCATTGGGGCGTTAGAAATTATTTAGAGCATACAAATTTCTAATATTTAAATTTTGATAAATAAAAAATCCACCTACCCATTTTGTTGTCTCGTCCGTTTTAACACATCGCTACCACTGCGTACCGAACCCTTTTTATGTAGGGTCGGTACAGATGTGGCTTGATGTCCCGGATGTACTTGATGGCATAATTGATGCTGATATATCACCTGTTGTGGTGGCGTATAATGTTGCTGTTGTAGATATACATAACCGCCGCTATTGCCCTGTATTGCGTAAGCGGGTGATGGCCGATCAGCCACCTTTTGCGGGAAACTGTTTGAAGAAGAAGAAGAGGAAAGATTTTAATTAAACGAAAAATAAGATTTATATCAGTTTTTTTGCTGGTTAAAACCCCCACATTTATTAACGTCATTTTATAACATGGATATATCTTATCTTATTTTTGAATGATGAAATATCTCCGGTTGAGATAGGAAAAATTATATTAAAGCCTATATACCATCTACATTTCCTACCCCTCCCCTACAACGTCTTTAATGTCATAATTTTCTTTCTTCATTTAATTGAAAAATTACTTCGGAAAAATGTCAGAATATATTGATATGGAAATAATAGAGGGCCATGATTAAGATTTGGAAGTTACTTTCAGATGGTACCTACCCTTCCGAACAGTGGCGTGCGGTCAACATCTCCAGTTGCTAGTTAGTTGATAGTTAGGTAAAAATACGAAAATTAAATATTTCGGGACAATTGAAATTTATCTAAGAAAAATCCCATGAGAAATTTGAATATCGGACATCGCGGTATTTGATCTGGATTTCCTGATAATTTTCTTTCGATCCAAAAAAATGTAATGATGCAGGATGTTTATAAATTAGTTGCAGAAAAATACAAAAATATAAAAACTAAACATTTCGTGAAAAAGCTCTGCAAAATTTAAAAGCTCCCAGAAAGCTTTATCTTCCGAACTTTATTTTTTTCGTTTCAAAATTTATTTTCTACCCAGATTACGATCTTTTATTGAAATTTAAAATCTTCCTAAAAAAAGTTAAAATTCTCGAAAGCTCAATGAAAGCTTAAAATAAAAATGTTATTTTATATAATTTGGAATCAACGTTTTATCCAATTAATTAAATTTAAATGAAATGTGGAATTATCGTAGAAAGCTCGTTCAAACTGTTAAAAGCGCAACGAAAGCTCAAAGTTTCAAACTCAATTTTTAACGTTTAAAAATCTATTTTTATCCAGATAACGATCATTTAACGAAATTTAAAATTGTCCCAAAAAAATCTTAAAAAATCTCGAAAGCTCATTGAAAGCTTAAAATAAAAATGTTATTTTATATAATTTGGAATCGATTCACATAATTTAAATAAATTAAAAAATTTTCGCTAAAAGCTTTCTGAGCCCATTGTCAGCTCAAAGAAAACTCGAAGTTTGGAACTTAACATTGGTGTATGACTTAATTCGTAGCGTTTTTTTTCAAGAAACTAAAACTTTATTACAAAAAACTGGCTATACATTTAATGTTCAAAGTATTATCCGTCGCTAGCCACTTTTCCCATCTTTCTGGCAGCATACAGATGAAATGTTGCTCAGCCAAGTCATGCGTCATCGATCGGAAGAGATGATAGTCGGACGGAGCAATGTCTGGGCTATACAGCGGGTGTGGTAGGATTTTCAATTTGAGTGTTTCCAAGTAGGTTTTCACAGGCTAAGCATAATAACCCCGAGCATTGTCTTGCCGCAAAAACTTCTATAGAAAAGGAACACGGAAAAGAGAACGAGAAAAGCTAACAAAGCTTTATTCGCTTGTCAAAAGCTATTCGGTAGAAAATGGGGGTTGCGTCCGTAATTATTCATTGGATGTACACTGCGATCATCCTACCGATTCTGACTTACGGTCCCCTGGTTTGGTGGACAGTAACGGACATGAAGTCACAGTTACAAATGCTAACCAGGGTACAAAGGTCAGACTGTATAGGCGTAACGGAGGCACTTAAATCAACGCCGACAGCGGCACTGGAAATCATCCTACATTTCCTGCCGTTGGACGTGTACATTAAATATGTCGCTGCAAGATCTGCAATGCGTCTGACGAATCTTGGACTCTGAAAAGACACGAACCTTGGCCATGGCAGAATGTCCTGCCAATTCGAGGGAGCAGTTGCTCCAACGCAGACCGACTATATCACAAAATGTTATGATTTTGATTCTCAATATGTTATTCAGATACCAGATAGGAAATCTTGGGATTCGAACTCTACTATGGTAGACAACGGAATTCCTATCTTCACGGATGGATCTAAAACGATTGACGGTGTGGGAGCGAGGGTTTACTCGGAAACGCTGTAAATCCAAGAGTCCTATAGACTACCGGATGGCTGCAGTATATTCCAGGCCGAAATCCTTGCTATAAAGAAAGCGGCAGAACTGCTGAAAAGTAAGGAACTTCCTGACACCAGGATCACTCTATACGTAGAGAGTCAAGCGGCAATCAAGGCCATGGCCTCAAACACAATGGGGTCTAGTTAATGACTGCCGGCTTGCTGTTAATGACATTAAGTCCAAAAAAGTAAACATCTGCTGGATCGCTGGTCACAGTGGGCATGTTGGTAATGAGAAAGCAGATGAAGTCGCTAGACTGGGCTCAGAATCTGAAGGACTTAGCTATTGATCTCGCCAACGTAACATGGAAAACTATGGTCATTTGCGTTATATCTGGGCAGCTTTGGCCTGAACTGAACATAAAACGCTGAGGCTAAACACATCGTCGATCAGAATATTGATCGGCATCATTACCGGTTACTGTATCATTGGTATCATGGCTAACAGATACGGGGTTCCGACAAATGATTTCTGCCGCAGCTGCAGGGATGAGGAGGAACCTCTCCTCTGCGAATGTCCAGCACTCCAAGAACGACGGCTCTCAACTATAGGGAAGGTGGACCCATTACACATTCTGAGCTTTGCAAAAAATTCTGGTTGGTTTGCCGACCAGTAATCTTTTCTTTTTTGGTAATAGATTACGGTTGTAACCGTGTACGCAGGTATCGCAATAGACCTTATGGCCTCACGCCGAAGCGTAGTAGTAACACTACGCACAGCCTGCTCTAACCTAACCTAACCTAAGTAGGTTTTCACAGGCCGAGCATCATGACCCCGAGCATTGTCATCATCATCATCATCTTGTCTTTTATTCCTCACGGGAACATAAGGCTTCAACAAATCTCCGCCATTATAATATTTCTTTTGTAAGTTAAATTCGATAGAGTACGTTACAAGCGTCCAGCTATCTAAGGATGGTGGTGTTCTACACCTTTCGCACCCAACCGTGCGTTTCCCACTTCTTAGTTAGCTTGCCACCTAACCACGTTGACCAGGTGAGCAATTTCCAGCCGCACGTCGCGGACGTAATGATAGGAGTTAAGAAAGAATAGACTGCCTGCTATTCTTCCTCATTATGCGGCCCGAGCATTGTCGTGCTGCAAAATAACTTAGTCATGTCTATCGACATATTACGGCCGTTTTTCATTCAGTGCGCGGCTCAAACGCATCAATTATGTTCTGCAGACAGCTCCTATATTTGATTCGTTAGGTTGGAGCAGCTCATTGTACACTACACCCAGCCGGTCCCACCAAATACATAGCATAAGCTTGGATCCATAAATATTGGGCTTCGCCTTTGATATTGATGGTTGTCCCGGCTTAACCCATGATTTTTTATACTTTGGAATATCGTAGTGGAACCACTTTTCATCGCCAAATACTATACGGTACAAGAAACCCTTCCGTTTCTGCCGTTGTAACAGTTGTTCGCACGTGACGCTCGATAGCTCTTGGCTTGAGTTCATACGGCACCCAATTTCTCTGTTTTTGCACCACACACATGGCCTTGAGACGGGCTGAAATGGCTTGTTGAGTCACTTCCAAGGTTTCAGTGAGCTCCTCTTAACTTTGGCATGAATCTTGGTCCAATAACGCCGTCAAAAATCCTGATGATTTTTAAAACGCCGGAACCAGTACTCTCATGTTTTTATTGATGGAGGATGTCGACTCATTAAATTTAGATAAAATATGACATTTTCGCTAGAAGCTTTCTCAGCCTATTGTATGCTCAAAGAAAGCTTCAAGTTTCGAATTTAATTTTTTACGTCTTAAAATCAATTTTCTATCCAGATAACGGTCCTTTCACGAAATTTGAAATTTTCCCTACAAAAAAAAAAAGCTTCAAAAATCTTGTCAAAGTTAGGTTTATACAAAATTTCCGGCCGAATTTTTAAATAAAAGGCAATTAAGGACAATGAATCCCTTCATGATAATTTCATGATAAAAGCTTTTAATTTTCTACAGAGCTTTTAAATGAAAGTTTCCGATTGCATTTAAATTTATTTATCGGCGGAGACAAAATAGATTTGATTAAAATGATATTTTAATTAAAAGCTCTGGGTAAGCTTTTGGAAGCTGGGGAATAGATTTCAAAATGTATAAATTTAAAATCGAGATGAAAAGATTTCGTCCAATTTCTGAGGAAATTTTCAATGAATATCTCGTATTTCATTTAAATTGAATTATTTTAAGCAAAATTAGATTCCATACTGCATAAAATAATATTTTTAATTAAAAGCTTTCGATAAGCTTTTAAAACATTCTTAAAGCTTTTTCAGAAAATCTTCATTTTCACTGATTTTAAATTATAAGGATGGAAAATGAATTTCAAGGCGCATAAACTATTATCCGATACGATACCTCCACGTCGATGGAGAGTATTAGATGTCAGGCAACAAGACTTTCACTGATTGGAAGAATCCCCAGATAGGTGACCGTAGGCCAGATTTCGAGACTTTGGTCAAAATAATTTGAGTTAGCTGCAATAAAAATTGGTTACGATTTTGTTGATATATCAGGCATTAGACTGCACGCCACTGCTTCCGAATGTTTTGTAATTTCTCCTTGAAACATCATAAAAATAAAACAAATATGAAAAAGAAACATAAAAAAATTTTTTATTATGAAATATTTTAAAGATTTTACTACATAAAACTGGAGAAAAAATTGCTACTTTTAGCAACAATTATATTGCAGAAAAAAAAATTCAATTCACTGAAGCGTGCATGAATATAATAATGTCGTAAAAAAGCTCCAGGATATATACAATACAATCTATATTATCCTTTATTAAAACAAAAAAAATCTTTATAGACAAGTAATATCCTACATTCAACTTGTTGAGTGCTGAAATTATTATAATTTATGCTCCCAGAAGTCGCTGCTTTATACGCTTCTTCTGCCAATATATTTAAAAGGCCCTTTTAACTTAACAATGTAACGTATAAATTTAATATAAAAATTCATTAATATTTATTATGCATTGCGTATCGTGTGAGTATAACATAGTTAAGCCCATCTGGCATTCAAAATTCAGTGCATCTTGCATTGATTAATTTTTAATTCGAACCACCTGCTTTTTCCATGGTTATCCACGATATTGATATGTCCCAAGAAATTGCTTCTTGATTGCTTAATGACATCAAAACCGAAGAAAAGAGGAGGAATTTTTTCTATATCGTTACAGGTTAATTAAATATTAATCTTTGATTTATTAGGCAGAATTATATACATTTTAATCTACTTAAAACATGTAGTCAATGTGTATAGATAGGGAAATGTTACATGGTGGTTTTATTCATGTCCAAAGCCCATATATCTTGATTGTCTGGAAGTTGAAAAAAAAATCAATATTCGATACACGAATTAATTGAAACCGTACAAATTGTGTGGTGGGTTTCAATTAAACGATAAATTGCCGCTGTCCACTGCTGGAAAATAATTCATTAGATAGGTCGTTAGGGAAACCAGACCAGTGGGCGATTCTGTAAAAAAAAACGATTTTCCTCATTAAGGACAATTCTCTGATTATTATATCGATTTTCATTAAATTTATGAATTTTCATGCAGATGATTTTATTTAAATTCTCGATGATTTCATCGAAATTTTATGAAATTCGATGGTTTGAATGAAATTTCCGGTATTTTAGGAAATTTTCCCAATATCAGAAAATATTACTTAATCTACCCCACTATCGATTCATTGACCCTTATAAAATCTTGGGATTGATTCTATAAAAGATTATTCTACAGTTTCTTTACTGTATCCTTAAGTTTAATTTCGCATAATTAGATCTTCCGATTACGAACAAAAATTTCCCGGAATCTCAAATTTTCCGTGAGGTTGTCAGAAAAATTCTATAAAATCGAAGATTGGCGAGGATTTTTCTTTCAAAAATAAATCTAAATCTCAAACATTTATTTAAAAAAATCTCTTCGAGCATAAATTCAAAAAAAATCAATTGAATTTATTGAATTTTTGGGGTTTATAGATCCCCCTAGTTACACCCAATCCCAATTTGAATTCATATTGAAAGTTTAATATTTCAAATTTTCCGGGAAATTATTCCTGAAATGTAGTCATTTCTTACCCGATATTTCCTAATTTCGGTTAAGTTAGGGTTCGCTAAGGTTTCATTTCGCATAATCAGAATTTCCGATTTCGTAACAAAATTTCTCAAAAACTTGAATTTGCTGGGAGATTTTCATAAGAATCCTACAAAATCGAGTGAATTATTTTTAATTGTGGAAATGCTTTTGCTTCTGTTCTTAAGGGGGTAGTTGAACTGACCATTCTACATACAAAATCGGGACACCTTTTTCTCTAAAACTGCCTAACCGATTTTCTTCAAATTTTGCTCTTGGCTATAAAATAAGAAGGTTGTCTGGAGGATTTTTTTTTTTTAAAAATTACGGATTATACAGCATGTTGAAAATAATTTTAAAAAAAAATCCTCCAGACAACCTTCTTATTTTATAGCCAAGAGAGAGCCTGTAAGATTTCAAGAAAGTCGGTTGAGTAGTTTTAGAGAAAGAGGTACCCCGATTTTGTATGTAAAATGGACAATTCAACTACCTCGTTAAGATTAATGAAGAATCTTAATTTCGAATGATCAGCTCTAAGGAGGCATTCATAAAATACGGGACGCTCTTGGGCGGGACTAGGACTCAGATTAAGATCGCAAGATTGGCAGGATATACACGTACGCCACTAGTCAATACTTTTACAAATCAATAAAAGCAGGGTCCCTGACTGCTGTCCTTCTCCTCGGGGTTCAATGTTTTCAGTTCTGCCGCATCAATTCCTACCACCACCTTTAGCAAAATTGACCTTAAAATAGCCAACGAAAAGGAGAAGTTTTCATCACTTTCGTCTTACAGACAATGCAGAATGCTATCAGAAACTATTTAAAGAAAAAACTATATAGAAAACTAAAAAAAAACTCTTCTAAAGAAAATTAGAGATGCTGTGGCTCGATGAGGACCTGATTGGTAAAGTCAGTATCGCACTATCAAAGGTGAACCAAGAAAAAGAGGGTCTCTAGAATTGGCTTAGACAATTAGACGATTAATTCAGAAAATCGATTGTAGCTAATTTACTAGTATATATATTTG